>BMAC01000310.1:263598-285928 GCA_014905375.1 Phtheirospermum japonicum
AATAAAAAAGTGTTGAATCGTAATAATATTTTATAAACAACACGTTGATAGACAATAAAAGTAATATCAAATTATATTGTATTTTGAATTTTTGTATAATTTAATTAAATAAAGTGATCAATTTATTTTTGAGAAAACGTGACGAATTTGATATGTTGGATTCGAAATGAAAAAAAATAACAAAAAAAAATTTAAAAAATAACTCAAAATGAAAATCAAAATAACATATAAGTGATTATATATATATATATATATATATGTATATATATATATATATATATATAATATTAATTCTTATTATTTTAATATTAATTAGAGTATCTATTCTAATTATGTTAAGAAGATTCCTACATAATTAAAAGAGGAAACTAATCCAAGGTGGCTTTTTAATTAAAAAAAGAAACCAAATCATAATAATATTAAATAAGGTATCTATCATAATTATGTTAATAAAATTCCTAACATAACTAAAAAAAGAAAATAATCCTACGTGGCATTTACGTGGCATTCCATGTATATAAGTATATATATATAATATTAACTCTTATTATTTTAATATTAATTAGAGTATCTATTCTAATTATGTTAAGAAGATTTCTACATAATTAAAACAGGAAACTAATTCAAGGTGGCTTTTTAATTAAAAAAAGAAACCAAATCATAATAATATTAAATAAGGTATCTATCATAATTATGTTAATAAAATTCATACACAACTTAAAAAAGAAAATAATCCTACGTGGCATTCTACTCATAAGTAGAAAAGAATAAGGAAAACTTGTCGTCTCCAAGAAAAATGGTGGAGTTTGATGGGATAAAACAAAACAAATCTTGAATGCTAAAATGTCATATAAATAGAACAAGAGAGTATTGAACAAGAAAAAACAAATGATTGGATGTTCAAGTACTAAATTGGGACAATAAGCACGACTAGGCGGAGTGAATACTGGGTTGCACGCGGAGGTTGAGCGACGGTGTCACCGGATGACGAACTAAAATGCTGGAAAATGATAATTGAGTTCTTGGGTTTAAGTTGTATATTTGTATACATGATGGCAGCCATTTACTTAACAACTAAACAATATAGAAATCGGCAATTTATTCATTTTGAATAGTGCACTTCATAATTAAAAATCACGTGTGTGTGTATATATATATATATAGAGAGAGAGAGAGATAGATAGATAGATAGATAGATAGATAGATAGATAGAAAAAGATTAACATTTTATAAATAATAGCCTGGAATCTTTCCCCATAAAGTGTGTTACTAAATTATGTAAAACATTATAAGGAAAGTCCCCCTCTTAATTTAATTACTAAATAAATATTTATGGTTATAGATATTATTTAATTACTTACTAAATAATTGCATAATGATTTGTGATATGTAAAGATGTTTCCAAAACCATAATTTCTTATATACATATTTGTCTCAAAAATACATTGATATAAATTAATTAATATCTAGATATGAAATAATTACATTACATTTTAGGGAGATATTACATTATATTGTGTTTATCATTCTTTTTAGTAGGATAATCCATATTTCACAGTTTTTGTAGTTGATCTATAGAATATATTTATATATTTTTAAAAATATAAAAAATACGTTTTATAAATTGTATATACAACATTTCCCCGCCAAAAGTGTGTTTCTAAATTATAAATATTATTTTCTATGTTTTGAAACTCGCCCCGTACACTGACCCGAACTGGCATACCGGTTACCAGGTTACTGAGTCAACAGCCTGGTCACTGAGTCAATTACTGACCCAGGCAAAAAATAATAAAAATATAAATCTATATTTTTTTGTAACTTAAAAATAAGTAAATTAAATAACTTCTATACATATAAATCACATTTAAAAGTCATAAATAAACATTCATATATTTCAAGAACATTAATATATTATCCTTCAAACATATTCATATATTAAATTTTCAAATATTATAAAGACGAAGTGAAAAAACCAAGAAATTTAATACATGAATGGATATGTTTAAAGGATAATATTTTCATGTTTATAAAATATATGAATGTTTGTTTATGACTTATTAAATTTTCAAATATTGTAAAGAGTAAGTGAAAAAAAATCAAAAAAATGAATAAATAACAATGTTAATCTTATTAATATGTTTATATAAGTTAGAGATATATAAATGAATATAAAAAAATGACAATAAATTTTCAATTATGTATAAGAAAGTGAACTTTTTAAAAAGGAGAAAAAAAAAGGAAAAAGAACACGTGCATGATTTTTTACAATATTGAGTACCGATAAAAATAGTTGTTGTGTACTATTTTTACAACCTTCAGTGCCGATAAAAAAAGTTGTTGCGTACTTATTTTGTGTATCCCATCGAATTTAAACAAGTTGTTTGGATTTGGAAGTTACATTAATTAATGGTCTGAGGATAACAAGAAATTCGGTTTCAAATTAATAGTTTGTTCGAGCCGCGTGTTAGCGATTCATGCCTGCCCAACCCAAGTAGCCGGGTCCAAAACGGGCTGACTGTGAAACAGTTTATTAAGCCGACTCTCATCAGGCAGTGCTTCAGTTTGGTCGGGTTTCAGATCAATCCGTAGGGCCGGGCCGGGTACATAATAGTAATTCTTATGTTTAATTATATTGCGATTATTAAACTTTAGAAACTATTAAATATGAATTTAAATATTCCTTATTACTTATTAAAGTTCTCAATATATACATTGCAATTTTAAAAAAAAGAAATTTCATAATTGCTTCAGAATATTCACAATAATAATTTAAATTAGATTATTATTATTATTGCGAACAATTTTCATGATTCATTTTTCTTATTTAAGATCTACTTGACTGAGATAGTTAAAGGAGTCGAGATTACTAGTAGATGATAGTTTATTGTAAATTATTGTTTGGCAATATGTGATTGAAGATTGATTTAGCGATATAAACATTAACGAGTGATATACAACTAATATACATAAAAAGCAAGAAAAATATAAAATAATAATAATAATAATAAATATAGATTTCTAAGAAAATATAAAAAAAATTAAGAAAAAAAAAAAGATACCAAAGTAATTATAGTGATAAATAAAAATTTCCTTATGTCTGAAAATAATACTTATGTAAAACTATAAACTAACATATTAGCATATAAAAAATTTTATAAAGGAGAATGATTAAAAGAATTATTTAATCAACTATCAACTGATTAGAAAAAACTATAATTTGTAACTTTTTTCGAAATAGACATTTTGAAGTCTCAACTATGAGGAGCTTATTAAATTTTTTTACCAAATGTATATATGTGTTGATTAAGGGTGAATAAGCAATCAACTTTCTCAAATCGCTCAACCAAACGGATAAGTAAGGATACTAAAGCGAAAGAGGTATCTCTTTTTATAGATCTAAATTAATACAGTCTTACACATTTTGAAGCACTAATTTGAGCTTTGACAAGGACATATAATAATACAGTTGTTTTCCACCTTCACCAGCTTTAATAGATTTGGTTTGGACAAGACTACACATTGAGTACAACAGTCTTGTGAAATTGTAACTCATCTATAAATGTTAAATATTGGACTAGATTTTTTAAACACAATTCACTTACACCTTTTGTTTTCTCCACCATTTAGGTGTTACCATAACAAAAAGAAAAAATAAATTCCCACCAGCCTAACAATGTATCAAATTTTTATTTTGAAGAAAATCTCTTTTTCTACGATAGATATTTAAGTTTGTGGAGCATCCATATGGATACTATGCTGCACAAATCTTTTGGAATCGCCGATGTGCATATGTTAAGATTTATATTTTGGGCGTTTTGACCATGTATCGAGGCTTTCAAACATTGTCGCATGGTGATCAGTGTTGATGGAACCTTTTTGGTTGAAAAGTACAAGCACACGTTGCTGATGGCAGTTACAGTTGACGCCAACCAACAAATCGTGCCACTAGCTTACGCAGTTGTTGATTCAGAGAGTTACAACTCCTGGCATTGGTTCCTTCACATGGTTGCAAAATATATTATCCGCGACATAGAAGGGGTTTGTCTTATTTCTGATCGACATGCCGGACTACTTAGTGTACTAGAACAAGTTCTGGCATTCTCTTCTAACGTTTTTTGTTTGCGACATGTCTCTTCTAACTTTAATACGCATGCCAAGTCTGTGAAATTGAAGGATATGTGTTTCAAAGCTGGAGCAGAACCCAGGGTTACAGTCTTTCACAAAATAATGGAGCAGATTAAGGCACTTGATCCGGATGCATTTGCGTACTTGGATGGCATTGATAAGAGCAAGTGGACACTGTCCCACGACGGCGGCAAACGGTGTGGCATCCTGACGACCAACATGTCCGAGTCAATCAATGGAGTGTTGAAATGTGCTACACGGCTACCAATAACTACCATCGTTCGAGTCACATTTGCCCGGAGTATTCATATTTTTTTGCTTGTTTGAAAGACGCGACAAGACTCCGTAACATGCAACAATTTTGACCTGATAAGATATATGGGATGTTCAGGTCAAGGCAGCAGTTGGGGACATCTTACCACGTTACGGTATATAACTGGGCATCACAAACGGCCTAAATTTCCGTACGGGTCGATGGATCAGTTCGTGCCCGGAACTTTCGAGTGTCCTTGTCGAACGCGTAATGCTCTTATGGTAGATGGGCGAGCAGTGGAATTCCGTGCTCTCATGCAATAAAGGTGTGCACCGAATTTAGAGAGGATCCTCGAGTTTACGTCTAAGATTACTATAGCACTGTTGCGTACCTACGTACTTACTCCGGCCCGGCTTTTGAACCATTGCCTGATGCGGAGGACTAAGACGAGGCAAGTTTTGAATTGGTTCATGATCCCCACACGCGGAGGCTGTGGAGAGTTGGACGAATCAGGGGTAGTAGGATACCCAACGAAATGGACCAACCACAAGTACGCGCAAGGCAACAATACCGCGCGGAAGATGTTGCTAGCTCATCACAAGGCGGTGGACGTTTCGGTTCCAGGCATTGATATTAGATACGGTGATAATCTTTTCATGAGTGCGAAGTTGTAATTCGTTAGCAGGAATAATTGTTGTGTGATTTCTATTAGTAATATTGATATTGATGTTGTATTTCGGTTTATTATCCTATTGACAGACGTTGGATTAATAATCTGTGTTGTATGAAAACCTTAAGAAATAATTCATTCTTGTAAGAAATTAGTAGTTCCTGCAACTTTTAGTCTAATATTTTATTCTCGTAACATTTTATTTTGTATCGTGTGTATATATTCATCTTACAGTACGTGTGTATGTATTTATCTTACAGTACGTGTGTATGTATTTATCTTGCAGATAGTATCACAGTTCTTGAGTCAGCAGGGTTTACATAGATCGATGACCGTTGCGTGTGGGCATATAGATGTGGTTCTGAGGGTGAAGCATGCGGTAACTCATATTTTCTGGGACGAGCATCAGAGTCTGCATCCTCGAGTTATGTCGGTGCTACATCGCTGGGGGTTTTACGGGGTCGCACGGTGCGGAGCAATCGCGAAGCTGGACTGTCATTTGATCATTGCTCTAGTCGAGAGATGGCGCCGCGAGACGCATACTTTTCATCTGCCTGTGGAAGAGGCGACTATCACTTTGTAAGATGTGGCTGTTATTTGGGGTCTTCATATTGAAGGTGCCCCGATGATCGGCGATGATCTCGAGTGGAGCAGGGACGATTGGGCAGACTATATCGAGATGATGTTAGGACTGAGTGTCGATACTGAGGAGGAGATGAAAAGTGCGAGCCGTATGAGAATCTCGATATTGAAAAACTCATCTTGGAATTTTTCATCGCCTAGAAGGAAGGTGTTGAAAGAGGAGCAAAAAAAGAGCACAAAATCTTGAGCGTCCCACAGGTAAAGAGTCTACTACAGAGCCATTTCATGTTTCCACCAACTACATCAGAAATTTACGACAGGATCGAAGAAATGGAGATCAGGTATGGTTGGTGGAAGGCAATACTTTACGATGATGGTGTTTATTTGGATGAAAAACGTGGATTGATATGTATTGATACAAATATCAATAATAATGTCTCTCTCCAGCCTATGTAATCTCCACACATCTGTATACAATTAATTAATTATGTGGTTTGTGGTGGTTTCGTTTCAACTACTAACTGTTCTTTTTCTTTTTTGTTTTCAACTAAAGGAATACGATGATGATGCATCACGGAAATATTATTTGTATGACATGCCACCGTTGTGGGAGAAGATGGAAGCAGCTTTCCATTGATGCATTCTCAAAGTATTAGTATTCAAATGTCTAATAAAATGGGATCGGAATGGTTTTAGTCTAAGTGTGAGATTACGTACTATGTTTAATTTGTAATGTCTAATTTTTTCGCATCCTCTAGTTATTTATTTAATAAAGTGTGTAATATTTATTTTTTCTTTATTTAATAAAAATGTTATTTAATATTTATCTAACCTTGCTGGTGATAAGACTCCCCATATATCAATAGGCTTTTTATTTAATGATTATTTTTTATTTAATTTTTATTTGTTGTTGTATTTTGATCTTGTTGTAATTTTAATTTTGAAATAAAACTTCTTGTAATTTTTAGATATWATTATGATATGTTTATTTATTTTACCTAAAATATTATATATAAATTATAAAAACAAAAAAAAACTAAAATAAATAAATTAATATAAATAAATATTATGTGTTAGGGTTAGGGTTACAAATTTTTTATTTTGCAAAAACAACCCGGGACGCCACTGGGAAAGGCGTCCCGCCTCCCACTTTTTTTTCTTTGCATGAAATAACCGGGACGCCTTTCCCAATGACGTCCCGCCCCTCCCCCCAAGTTTTTTTTTTTTTCCATTTGAGCCATAAAAAAGATTTTTGGACCAAACATACCCGGAACGCTCTTGGAAAAAGCATCCCGATCCAAAATCGCAAATTTTTTTAAAAGTATATTATTTTTACAATTTTAAATTAAAAAAGTATTATTAATTAATAAACCCAAGAAAACATATCCGCGCAAAATAAAAAACAAAAAAAATGAATAACCTAGCAATAATAACTTTTGGGCTCAAAACAAAAAAGCAATAATCCTCCGCCAGCCACCGGCGCCGCTGCCTCGCCACCAAAGTGGTGGTTCGCTGTTGGTCGGAGTGATGGATACTCATTGAAACACCGTTTCTTCAATTGATGAAGATGAAAAACCCGAGGTGCCCTCTCTTGCCATATATAATATGTTCGTTTTCTTGAGAATTTAGGGGAATAAATCGTTTTAGACTGAATTTGAGTTTTCGTTCCTACTTATGAGTTGGGAAATTAGTAACGTTTTTATAGGACTCAATCTGTGAGTTTCCAAAATGCAAGTTGGTGATCTGAAATTGCAATTTAGCGTATAGAAATAGCTGGGCTTGATTTTCATAATAAAACCTTGTATTTGATATGGAGATATTTTGGAGCTTGAATTTCAGATAACTTCATAATAAAACCTTGTGTTTGATATGATAGTTGGGTCAGAAAATTTCATCGTAAAACCTTGTATCTGTTAATTGATATGCTGATGTTTGGGTCTTCAATTTCAGAAAATTTCATAATAAAACCTTGTATTTGATATGCAGATGGTTGGGGGCAATTGTTACCTCAGGAGATGTGAAAGAAAGATGTTAGAAACAAACATAGATTCCCTTCCAGACGACATATTGTTCTTCAACATTCTTACACGACTCCCCGCTCAAGATATATACAACGCCCCAAGGGTTGTTTGCCGGAAGTGGTATCAAATGATCCACACCCATAATTTTGTATATGCCCACCTTCGTCATTCAACTTGTGGACTTCTCATCCGAAATCTCTCCGGCTATGCAGTTACTTTTATGACAATGACACAAGGCCAAATTGAGATTTCCAAGTTTAGCTACAATTTCGGACGCCAATTTTGGTCTAGTTGTAACGGTTTGATGTTGGAGGCTAATTACAAAGACAACTATGATCTCTTAATTACAAATCCAGTAACAAAGCAACACTTCGTTCTCCCGCCAATTTTCGCTCGAACGCAACACCCTAACAGGTTATCTGCTAAAGCGCATGCTGCTGCTCCCATGCAGTATAAAGTGGTCCGCACGTGTTACTTGGAGATTGGCAATCAATTTTCACGAAAATTCTGTGCTATATTGACTGTCGGAGTCGATAACTCTTGGAGAGTTGTTGATACACAACACTTATCTCTCACGGCTGCGGAACATTTCAGCAGTTGTCCTTTGGTTACGAAAGGTTTTGTGCATTGGGCTCGAGGGGGCGGTTTTGTTTTGACCTTGGATGTAGAGACTGAAATTATTACTCAGGTTTCCCGTCCCTCAATGTAATGGTGAAAGATTTGGGAATTATTATTATTATTTTGCAGCGGTAAGCTGTCTATCTTTGTTGATTGCCCGCAGCAATTTCAAGTGGGATGTTTGGGAGATGAAACCCGAAACCAGAGAATGGACGAAGCTGCCTGGAATTGAMTTGGAAGCTCAAAAGTGCGCATTTATACAGCTGTGTTATAAGCATGATAGCTCCTTAAAACTTGATGATGGTTCCTTGGATTGCAAACTCGTTCCAGTTGGTTGGTTAAAATACCGAGAGGTTGTGGTCTTTATTGTTTTCAAGCGGGTCAGCTTCCATGCATTATACAATCAATCTCGGTTTGCGCATTGCCTACAATTTTCAAACACAAGATATTTGCTTGTTTGAGTTAGAGACCAATTATCACCCTTATCTTGTTCATAGAAACAGCCTGTTATGGTTGGATGGACGCTAGGTTAAGTTTCTTTGCTCCCACCTCTGATTGGATGTTGTTACTGATTGGACGTTGAAGGAACTCATGTTAGGTTATGGGAACATGATGCTCATATAGTATCAGCCTCTGTTACCAAATTCGGAAAAGTATTTTGTGATTCATCTGCTATGTGCTCTTGAGTTGGTCTCCTGGAATTATTGTCATTGAAATCATTGTGTGGTTTTTTCATATTATATTAAGGAGATTTGTCTATTAACTGTTTCGCTGCCTGCTGTTGATTGTTGCTCCTGCGGTTAGACACTCGCACTGGCCTCTTCTGAGCCATTAAAGGGTCATCCAACTCTGATTTGTTCCCTGATGAGAAATAGGGCCTTTCAATTCACAATAGTAAATAAGTCTCCTTATGTTTTTGAACTTGTTTCATTAGTTGACTTCAAAAGAGACTTGTGTGAAATTGCTTGGCGACAATTAAGGTTTGGCAGACATACTCATTACCATACCCTACGTTTGAGTTAGACTTAAAGCCATTTTCTGTTATTTGCAGCCTCGTGGACGAGCTTAATAACATAAAAATAAAAGCATAAAATAGCATCATAAATCCTAAACCCACTCCTCAAGTTGTACTTGGTTTGAAGAAAACCAATCCCAACTCGGACAACATTAACTTAAACAGCCCAAACCCAAGATGTTTGGTGGAAATGTCATCGGACTGTGCATGTGCATAGACATGTTCCAGCTTGATGAACGTGTGACAATCTAACTTGTGATGTTTGGTACGTTCATAAAAACAAAGGGATTCTCAGTAATATGGATAACTATTGATTATTACGTTTTAAGGAGTGGCAAATACAGGGAGAAATCAAAGTTAGTGGAAAGATATGAAATCCAATGCAATTCACTAACTATTGTGCCGAGAACGCGATATTCGGATTTATATTGCTAACTTAGAAAATGTGTTTTGTTTTATGCTCTTCCAATAAATCAGAGAAGAACCAAAACACACACACACACACACACAATAACCTGTGATTGAGCGCCTGGCATCCTTACGAGTAGCCCAATCTACATCACTATATACGTGCAAAATGCTATAGCTAGCAGCTGAGTAGAATAAACCAAGATCCGGATACCCTTTTTTTTTTTTGATCGGTATATAAATTTCATTGATCAAAAAGAGAATGAAGGGATTTTGATCAATGTGAAATGCTGCATCCTAATAAGCACATCATGGATGAGTAACTAATTTGCTCAATTTTTGAACTGAGCAAGTTAAGTCAGGTCTTTTGAAATCCAGTTATAACAATATGCCTATGACCCTTTTATATATATCTGATTTTCGTAGAGTTCCTTGGTGTTGGGTGAGATGCAAGCCAACGTGTAGAGGGTAGAAACAATGTTACAGTCTTCAAAGTGTGTATCAGCCAACAAATCTAGGACATATTTTCCAACAAATCTAGGACATATTTTCCGACACAAGACGGTCCCTTCCTCACTTCTTGCTATCTCCATCCCCAAATGATAGTTAGCAAAGCCAAGTTCCTCAATAGTGAAAATTTTGTCGATATATCTTTTCAGGTCATCAATGAGAGCATTATTGATGTGCACTAAATTGTTGAACACTTCAAGAATTGAATCAAGCGGTACCCGATTTTTTTCTACATGCTCTTGAATGTTGTCAGATTTGGTGGCCAACTCGCCTAAGGATAGACCGACCTGAAAAATAAGACACCAGAGTTCTCCCTGTAGATACACTCCAACACTCAAGTCATAATGCGAATATTAATCAATGTTTGTGTAAAGTATGTAAAGATATTGTAATTTAGAATAAGGACCCGAGTCTATATTTATAAGAAGTAAAAACTTGGTTAGTAAGTATTTCCATCTTTAGAAGAAAACTAGGTATTATTATGCCAAAAGGAGATTTCCTTCCTTCGAGACTCTTTTGCGAATTCTAATTCTGAACCCGAACAACTGCTGGGTCTCGAAGGTTTATAAATCATTCACCGGGATAGCCATTCATCAGGTAGCTCGTCGTTTATCGTACTATTATTCAGTTCAGTCACCAACACGCTTCGGGGTGTGGATTGCTAGCTCGGTGAGGCATTCGTTTGTCCAAGCCAGTCTAGTCAAGCCAACATTATATGTCATATAAATAGCCCCTCCTACTCTTCTCAATCGAGGGACAAAAGGGAATCACTTCAGGAAATCACATGTTTAATGATGATTATTTATTCCGCGCACTCAATGGTGAGAAGTTTTATTTTTGTCGTAGAATACTATACTTTTATGACAACATTTATTTTTGTCGTAGAATACTATACTTTTATGACAACATTTATTTTTGTCATCATTGATCCAAAGTTTCTTCACGAATTCAAATATTTAATGACAATTAAATAAAATTTGTTACAATAATGGAATACCAAAAAAAAAAAGTTAGGATAAACCCTTTTGATGACAAACGACAATAAATTATGATAATGTTTGGTGTCACAACAAGTCTTTGTTAGTGACTGTACCATATTTTGACACTGTTTTCTCCATGATTAATGGTGATGAATTTGGTGTCACGACTAGTTTCTTTTCATGAGAAGGCCATAATTTGTCATTACTCCAAGAAAAATGATGACAACATTATTTAACACCATAGAGTAATTTAGTGACGACAAATATTAATTTTAATTAGTAGTTTTAGTACAAACTCACACCAAGATTTAGTAGACTTTTTTGATTAAAAATTTGATAACAATTGGAGTAGACATTAGATATCACTACATATTTTTGTTCATGAAAGTATCATATTTCTCATTACTTTCTCTCAATTTGTCGTTAATTAATTGGAATTAGTATATATCATGCACTAAAAATGCTGAGAATTGGATGATTCATTTTGGCCTCCCTCATCTCTTCTCGTGGATGGATGGATTGCGGTGTTTATTTACTTTGCCTCACTCCTTGGGCTCACCCCCTCGAGTTCTTGCCCATAGCCCCTTTGAATGATATATTGTGTGATATAATGTGATAGTTTTGTGGTTGGATGAGTGGATTATATAGAACTCCTAGGTTTTTTAACCCTAAAAATGCATTTTTTTTGGCTATTGTTCTGTGCCGCACTCAACCACAGCTCGGGTTTCAAGTTAGGTGTTGCCTCGGGTGTCCAGTTTTGTTGCTCACAGACCGTCACATCCGACCTTATCTCGGGTGTAATTTCTACCCACTCTTGACCTACAAAACCACTTAATTAGGCTTAAGTATATTCATAAGTGTTGTAACCATGCATCTTAGATTTCTATGGTCACTTGAATCACCTCAATTAAACTTTGTATGAGAAAGTTATAACCCAAATAAAATTGTTCTGAATATTATTTTATGCGCAAAAATTACCATGTTTTTATTGACTTCTTGCCTTTTACTTTCATGCCTTATCTTTCCATGTTTGTGAGCTCGTTTAAACTTATTTTCTTATTTCTTCTATCCTTGTAGTCCTTTGATCTAACTTGGGATTGTCAATGCAGTTGCTCCAAAAAGATTTTTAAATTTGTCATTTTTCTATGTAAAACAACAAATACAAGAAAGCATAATATTTTCAAGAAATCCATAAAACAAAGAAAATCACATGAAAAGCATATGTGTAACCTTCAAAATGATATGATACATACCTTTAAAACATGTAATTCTGCATGTTAATAGCTATCATAATACTTGCATCACTACAAAAAAAAAAAAAAAAAAACGGCACTACTGACGGCCTTAAGGCCGTCAGCATTTACTGGCCGATGACGTTCGTGAAGAATTTTACTGACGGCCTAGGCCGTCAACAAGTGTCACCGTCAGTAACCCCTCAGGAAAAGAGCGGGAATTTATCCCGCTTAATTATCCTGACGGCCTTAACCGTCAGCGTATAAGTACCGGCGTTCCTAATGGCTTTTGCCCGTCAAGATATAATTAAAAAAAATAAATATATATATATTGACGGCCTTGCCCGTCAGCGTATAAGTATACCATTGTCCCTGACGGCCAAGGCCGTCAGGATTCTAACCTAAAAAATTGCCCCCCACCCCTTCATTCCCCCGACTCATTATGTCAAAACAACTTTTAAAAAAAAACTCCGCCTCCCCCTCCTTCCTTCCCCGCCTGCCGTCCGTCCGCCGCCCAGGTGCTGCCGTCCGTCTGTCCACCGCACTCCGCCGCCCTCTGCCGTTCCTCCCCCGCCCAGCTGCCGTCCACCGCCGCCTCCACAGGTAATTTATTATTATTATTATTACTTTAATTATTATGAATTATTGTTAATATTTTATAATTAGGGTTTGATTTATTATTATATATATGTTTGGTGTTTGATGTTTGTTAATTGAATTAGTTTTGATTTGTGTTTAATTATGTTTGATTAGATTTGAATTAGGGTTTTTAATTTTTAATTTTAATTTTAGTTTTTAATTTGTTAGTATGAGTGTATTTTTTAATTTTAATTTAAGTTTTTAATTTGTTATTATGAATGTAGGTGTATTCTTTAAATTTAATTTAAGTTTTTATTTTAAATTAAAAGAAATATATCCAATTTTTAAAGTATTTTTAATATAAAAAAATTACTAATTAAAATTCTGTAATTATTTTTAGTTTTAATAAAAAATCTATTTTAAAATTCTGTCATCATTTTTTTAAATAAAAATACGTTTTTTTAATTAAATTTGGGATTTAAATAATTTTAATATAAATAAAAGTTAATTTATCATTCTGTTTATATTTTAATTTGAAAATAAATTTATAGTTTTTAAAATAATTTTAAATTAAATAAAATTTTATTTTTATTTTCTAGTTAAATAATTAGGTTTCATGTAGAATTTAATTTTGAAATGAAGTTTTGATTTCAAATTAGGGGTCTAATCGTAAACTTCTAAATTAGGGTTAAATGGGTAAATTAGGGCTCTTACACTTTCAAGCGAGTTCATGTCACCTTGCCCTGATGCTAATGCTACCTTTAAAATACTTGGAAACACATAGATCAACAATTGATGTTTGATACATTGACACCAAATTAGAAGAAAACAGAAGTAAATGATCTAGATTAATTAAAAAAATCTTCTCATTAAGATAGAAAAAAAAGTTGGAAAATAATTTTTATGGCACATTAGTATTTATGAAAGATAATCTTTTTTTTTCTCTGGTCATTTTAAAAATCAAATAACTTTGAAAATTACCAACATAATTAAGTTGAATATGATTCCAAATTAAAATGCATAACAATGATTGATTCAATTTTTTGATGAAATCTGACTAGTGTGTGTTGGAGTTTTAATTAATGTTTCTCCTCTATTTCAATAAGGAGATCTAATGCTTGTCCTTTACTTGATATGAATTTTAATTAAAGCGACCCATGTTTTGAAGAGAAAATTCTACAGAAATATAAATAGAAAAGTCTCTTAATATATATATATATATATATATATATATATATATATATATATATATATATATATAGAAAAGTTTCCTGTCAAATTTAATTGCCATTTTAGGAAAATGCGCGATCGATTTCATTAAAATTTGTTTATTAATTATTGTGTTAAATTGTATCCAATTATAACGTTTGATCTATAATTAATTATATTGTGATATATGTATGCACTCATTATATTATATATATATTGTTCATGCATGGGAGGCCGTGGTGATCGGCCGGGTTTAATTTTATTTATATATATTATTGTCATTGGTGTTGTTGGTTGTATTCCGTCGGATGTTGACGTGGGTTACGGCGCCGGCCGGGAGGTGTTGTCCCTCCAATAGCGGGTTTTCAATTTTTTTAAAAACGTGATAGGGTGTCACGTGATTTTATTTAAATTTTCAAAATATTTTTTAAAAATGTGACGGTGGTAATTGCTTATTTGGAACCTTGGCGAAGTGATGCGATTCATATTGTTGTAGAGAATCAATTATATGTAGATCACTCGTTTGAGAATTAATATCAAATAGAAAACTTTGAAATTAAGTTTCGAATTATTCCAATATTCCTTAGACCCGTTTGAGATTTAGTATCAAATATAGAGTTTGATACTAAATTTCGAATTGTCCCATTTTTGGACAGTTTGAGAATGTGACTTGTAGTATGGTTATGTTATGTTTTTTTTTTAGTTTTGAAATTTCGGTTTCTGCATTTCTCTAATTGTTCTCGGGTGCACTAAAATATGCGTGTACTACGAGAACTGAGGGGAGATACTTCCAAATTTTGAATCTAACAAAAATGCATATTTTAAGATAATACATACTACAAAATATCACGTTCTTGAATGGGATAGAAGCCTTACTAATTATAACTCGAATGATTCATTCTTCTCGTAATGTTGCCGAAATTTTGCCACATTCTTTTCCGCCCATTGATTCTAGAAACACGAATAACACTAAAAACTCTTAGGATGGCTCCTGATCGTAGTTGGATGTACAAATAGAATATTTTTAGATTTCTAAATCCGGCATTCGTGGCCGGTGTAGATAGTTTCGTACAATTTGCACTCACACATGATTCACGCATATATATATATATATATATATATAATATATATATATATATATATATATATATATATATATATATATATATATAATTTTATTTATTAATAAAATTGTGTTGTATGTTAGATGTCTGGCAAGGGTCCGCATAATCTTTGGATTTCTCTCGGCTCATCATCTTCGGGACCCCATGAGGATGGCAATGATGCCGCCGACTTAGACTTTGATGATACGTTCCACCTACCCCGTCTGATGAGGTGGGGAGCACGCCCAGTACAGAGGTCAGGAATACAGGGATCGAGGTATTCATGCTCGAAAATAGGTAAGTAACATTTTAATCAATTTTGTTATGTGTTCAATATATAATTTAATTATTTTACATATATTGAAATACATTTATTAATTTTTAGGTTACGAAGTCCGTCGAAGGAATTGCCGACCTATTTGAGGACTATACACGAGTCTTGTATCCACCCAGCAGGGTGAAAATTTGAGCACATCCCGGACAGCCATCGTCAGACGTGGTGGCCTCGTTTTAGGGTAATTTTGTTTATTTATTTATTTTGTGTTAAGTAAATTAATTAATTATTTTTTTTAAATTTATTTCTTTTGTAGGGATTGGTGTGGTGGGACAGAGGTATATATGATGGGAATCCATCAAGACGACATTCTATATAGCGATGCAGGATTCTTATAAGAGTCGTATATATGAGTGGAAGAAGGTGTATCGACTGGATGGGACGATACCTTCCTGCGTAGGGGAGATGAACTGGAATAGATGGCTGGTGGAGTTTCAGAAGTTTGAGGACGTAGAGAAGTCTGAGAAGGCCAGACGCAACAGATTGAGCGAGCTCGGAGACCCTTCAACTGGTATAGCGAAGCACCGAAGCGGGTCTATGCTGGCAAATCGACAAGCCGCCGAAATTTTAAGTTGATAATAATTTTATATTTTAAGTAATTAATTATATTATTGGACATGTATAATTTTATATTTTAATTAATTCATATTATTGTAAATGTATGTTTATATACAGGCTGCTCGGACGGGTACGCAACCCAGTAACTACGACCTTCTTCTGAAGTATCATCGAAATCCCGACGGTACATTTATGGATCCCAAAGCCCAGAGGATAACTGTAAGTTTATATATTATATATATCTGAGTTATTTAGTTTAAAATCTGTTAAAAGTTGTTTATTAATAGTAGTTGAAAACTTTTATATCAGGAGGACTATGAGAGGACTTTGGAGCAGAGGCGTGCTGCGTCGTCTGATGATAGCGGCACTCAGCTAGACCCGAACGAGGTCTATCTACAGGTTTTCGGGAATAAGAAGGGTCGACGCTATTGCCTTGGATGCTTCGGGAAGTCTCAGAAGGGCAGTACTTCTTCCACCTCCACTTGCTGATGGCTTACAAAATGCCAGCAATACTGACGACCACTTAACCGCCAGGAATACTAACGGCCAACCCCGTCAGGATGACATCAGATATTCCTGACTGTTAAACCCCGCCAGGAGTACTGACGGCCATTTCCTAACGGCTTGGGCCATCACGAAAGCCGTCACGAATACTGAAGGGAACGTTTACCCGTTAAGATACTATAATTCTGACCACGAGAATGCTGACGACCAATATCCGTCAGGAGGCCGTCAATATTCTATATACTGACGACTTCCTGATGGATATGGCCGTCAGCATAGCCGAACCTTTTTGTAGTGCATATGCTAAAACAAATGAACCAAAGGTTTGTTACTACACTAGAGACTGATGAGGATAATAAGTGTTGGAATGTATTTTTTTCTTCATGTCCTACAATCGAGGGGTGTCGAGTTCGTGGGCATCCTGTGATAGTGGTTGATAACTTTTCTAAAGGATAAGCACAAAGAAATCCTTTTTTTGGCTGTCACTCAGGATGGTAATAAAAAGGTTTCCCTGATGGTAGTTAGAATAGGTCACCTAGAAACTGAAGAGTCATGGACATGGGTTTCTCAACAAGTGAAAAAGGGCGTATGAATCACCTAAAGACCTAGTTATTATGTCTAACGAAGTGAGAAATATTGGTAACGCTATTAAAACCGTGTTTCCTCAAGCTCATCAAGCCCAATGCATTGTCTGCATGGAAAAGAACTAAAGGGGTGTAGGTTAGTTAGCTATTGGGTTGTTCAAAAAAACTACATATAATTTCAAAGAAAATGTATGTCAGTATAAGTTAAAGCATTTGTTGGAAATCTCTCCAGGCTTATGAACACGTGATGAAAATCGAAGTTCATAAATGGGCATGTTCCTTTTGTCCCATGTGTTGGTACGAGTTTATGAAATCCAATGCAGCATAATGTTATAATAAATTGGCTTCATGGGCTATAACACTTATATGATGTTAGTTCTTGCCATGTCGAGGTCAGTAGCTTAGAGATGTTTTTACGAAGGACACACGATATATAGCATTGTCTTGAGAGCATAAATTGGATGCAGTTGCAGTGGAAGCTTTAAATGATGTAAAAGAGGCTCTAAATCAATAGTATAACATTTAAAACAACAATAAACTCAAGGTTAAAGAAAGACTTTTGTGTGCATATAGTTGGTATGAGTGCAAGGGCTTATACGTGCCGTCAATTTGATCATTATCGATTCTTTGTGTGCACGCAACTGTAGATACTAGGTGAATTTTTAATGTCTATTAATTTTGTACCAATTTCATGTGATGTTTGGTCATGCCCTGACTTTTTTTTAAATCTCTTACATGATGTTTTTTTAAACAGGAAAATGAATCAAAACCTTCTTTTTCATGTCGGTGATTATTATAAGATGAGGACTTTGAGTGTAATGTGGGGTGATATAGTTATGCCTATTCCTAATCTTAGAACATGGGATATCCCTGATGAGGCCATCTTTGTAATATGTATTCCTCAAGAGAAGCCAAAACAAGCGGGAAGATCGAAAATGACTAGGTCTTCGGCTGGACCAGAAGGGGGTTCTAGTTTTACCCGTAAGGCACAAGTTTGTAAAAGGTGTGTGAGTTGATTACTTAATTGTGTCACCTGCACCATTTTCATATGAATTTTTGATCAAGATATAGAGCAATTTCCAGATTTATTGGAGAATAAAAGGTGTCATGGCCCTAAAAAATGTTGTATTTGCAAGGCGCTCGACCACACAAAAATAAAATGTCCACATTTAACTAGTCCGACATGCTTAGTGACGGGTAAGTCTTTCATTACTATTTTAGAAAATTTTGTAAGGTGATGGGGTTGAAGTGTTTGTTAACATTATTTTAGGTTGTGTGTTTTAAGTGTGCTGCAATGAGACAATTAATTTCGAGTCTTTGTGTTAGTAGTCTGAGAAGGGTTTTTTAATTTTATTGTGGGTGTTTAGAATGCATTTTGTGATGCGAATTTTAAATCACCTATTATAATGTCAAAATTTTAAAAGCACCCGATACAATTGCACACCATGAACTCAAAACTAGAGAAAATTATAAATTTTAATACATAGTTGAAATTACGTTACAATAGAAAACTTACAATCAAAATAAAGTGAAATTAAAATAATAATCAGAGTTCTCTTATGTTAAGTATATGATTATAATCGCAAGGGTGTATTTCCAAGAAGGTTGTAGTATTGTCAAATGCAATTCAATACATTTATTGAATACACAATCCATCAGACCGAATAAGGGTTTTTCATTTTCTGGTATGCTGAAGAAAACTCACCATCTCCCATGTTGTCATTAAAAAAATGCACAACACACAAGCCATTATAGCTCTTGGGCTTTTTTAGTGTCTTCATCCCAAATAGATTGCTTGTTTCACAACAACATATGGAAATGCTTGTATCGTTTTTCAAGAAGTTCAACACGGGCATTTGTATCATAAATGGTGAAATCATTCCTGAGCTTGACATTGATTTTGACTACTAAAATCCACATGATATTGATGCATATCCTCTTCTTGGTTTATAGAGTCCATTGAGTTTATTCTCACGAAGCTCATCAACAAGAAAAGTATTCATATAGAGCTTCACTCGGTTAATTTCTCTATCATAAAAAAAATCTTATTCAAATCAAAATTTGGTGCATTGTTAGGTTGATTTTAACTCGAAATTCTTTTTTTAATTTTTGCTTAATGCAGTAATGGTGAAGAAATTGTGTGACATGGTCAATAGTGTTAGCTCAATTGGACCGACTTGAGCTGAACGGACGCCTTACCAAGATAGCATTCCCTAACCCAAAGTGTACGGGGGGGTGGGGGTGGGTGGGGGGGGTTACCTTATCACATAGTATATTCTAGTCATAAGTGTATGAGAAGTTGAACCGATTGATTCCATCCTTCAGCCCGTAGTGTGCTGGAGGACCGAACTGATTGATGTCATCCTCCAGCCTGGAGTGTGTTAGAAGGTAAACTTTATAGATGTCTTCCTCTAGCCCAGAGTGCGCTGGAGGATTGCACTGATTGATAAGCAGCTCGACCCAGTGAGTGGTGAGCTTGGTCTAATGATAGGTCATCTCGGTGCATAAAATATAGGCCTTCGAGTCTCATCAGCTGTTAGGGCTTGAGGTGAGAATTCTAAAAATAGTCCTGAAGGAAGGATCTCTCCATTTGGTATGAGAAAGAGGGATCTCTATTTCGCTATTTCGTTTAAAGAAGTTAATAAAAACATAAATAAATCCACAAAAGAAAAGAGAAAATTCAAAAAATAGAGAGGAATACAGATTTCTCATTTTAATTTTTGAGTTATTGGTCTACATTAATAAATGCCTCATCATTTTTTGTTTTTGGTTTACGAATTATAGTATTAAAGGCCTTAAGTATTATTTAGTATAAGTTTAGGGGTTGATTGGCCATCATTATAAAGACTTGGGTATGGTTGAGGGTTGATGTGAAGCACTGGAATTAATTTTATGTTTAGAAGTTTCAGGTTTTATTTTGGGGTGAAGTTGATTGAGTTTGGTTTTTTAATGCTTAGTCTAAGTCACTTTATCTATATTCTCTACCATGTCTAGAGAGTCTAATGTTACAACCAAGTAAAGACCATTGATTCATGAACCGCATGCATGTGCTTTGAGCATGGTGGAGATTTTAAGACGCTTGGAAAGCCTATGGAGTAAGCGCATAATGAATTAACATGAGCGTATACATGTTCTTATACATGATTGGCGCATGTTCTTATACATCTATATTATGAGGATTGTGAACGATATTGTCTACGAATTTGGTGAGACTCACTCTTATATTGGAAGATTCATGAGGATCGATTATGAGGTAACTTGGTTTTTGGTTGAGAGTTGCTTGATTATACCTTTCTTGTATCTTGATTATTGAAAAATTTTACATAAGCTAAATCTTCGTTTTTAGTGCATTGGTCCAGACTATCAATATTTAAGTTTGGGGGTTTTCTTCACATGCAAAATAACGTGTTTTTAGGTTATATTTGATAGCATTTTATGGGCCACACACACGTACGCTTTTCATGTGATTTTCTTATTTTTCTTAATTCTTGGAAGATATTACGCTTTTGTTATTTTTGTTATTTTTCATATATAAATGATAGGTTTTTGAGAATTTTCGAATTACAAGCATTGAAAACCCCAAGTTAGATGAACAAGGGATGCATGAAGAAGGATGAAAAATAAGTAGAAGTTCGTAACGAGAGCTAAGGTAGCTAAAATATGAATAATTGAAGAAGATACGTTGCAACTAGTTTGTATATGAGTCATTACTCCCTCCTACGGAGCCCAATCGAGGTGGTTAAAGTGTGCACAACTCTGGTGAGGCACTGTAGAGACACTCGACTTAGTACCTGACTTGACATCCGACTTACAAGTCAGGTGAAGATGAAGTTGCAAAACATTGGAGCTACACCCGACTTGTAAGTCAATTGATATTTAAATCTTGAAATAAAATCGGACTATGACAATCGAGGTACTTAATTACTAAGTCTCCGTGGATACGACCTTCTTCAACCATAATTACATTTGAACCTCGTACACTTGCGGTCGTAAAATTAAGGATGAACATGTATATTATCAGAACGAGCATTGACTCACATTACTTAAGAGAAGTTTGATGAGGACCAAGCCTCAATTAAACTTTATTTTTGGTACTATATATTATGTTGCATGATACATCATGGATTCGGTGCTAAATATTTATTATATTTATCACACAGTTTTTGTATACTCATCACTTATATCAGTGACGAAATGTGAAATCATAATTTTTATATTTATCAGTCATCTCTTATATTTTAATCAATTATCTTTTGAATATTTATCAAAATGCATGATCCATCGTGCATTGTTCATGATCTACCAATTATTCTTTTTTTTTTGTTCTCGTCACTTCCTCTCTACTCAAACACATAATTATTAGTTTATAAGAAAAAATATTATGTAAATTACCCAGGAAGGCTATGACGCCTATCGGTGCATAACACCGTGTCATATTTTGATGTGACACGGTGCTAATGGCTCACTTGGTTGGGCCCAACACATGACCTATTAAGTTGATAAACATTAATTAACCAATTTGGTGGATTCTCTGTTGAACCTCAGTCAACTGACTAGTTACACCATTTTACTTTAAAATATGGCACAATATTATAAGGCAGATTATTAGATATACATTGTACTATACACCTACACATGAGAATGAATGATATCGTCATTGTGATTATGATGAATATCAATCTATGTTGTGATAATGTAAATTTATTATAATGATCTCCAATATAATAAACATCAATATTTGTATTGTAAATACATATTTTTCATAATGAAAATGAATACGTAATAGAGTCATGGGTACAAATGTATATTTTTTTTGTGATAAAATAAATATTTATGTTGTACTAAATGTTCATTCTCATTCTATGTATTAGACATGCCTAACGATTCGAAAATGACAGTTCACATTTCAAACTGTCGTTTCGATTTGTCAATAAATGACAGACTGCAACTGGACTATGAAACTGTCCGATTATCAGCGGTTTGTGAACCGTCAATTCACAGTTCGACCCCTGTTCAATTTGGAATGTTCACTGGTTTGAGCC
>BMAC01000310.1:285963-305497 GCA_014905375.1 Phtheirospermum japonicum
AAAAGGACCTGAACTATCTTCAAATATTTGAAGTTCAAATCTTTAATTTAAAATAATTATATATACGAGAAGCATATGTGAATTATGAACTTTGAAATGGGGTGAGAATGAACAATTTTTTAAATGCTCGATTTAAAATATGAAATTATTACTTAAAAAAATGAAATAAGTTATATATTTAAACTGTAACTCCTTACCTTAAAATCAAAGTGTACACAATTTCCTCTTATCTTACTTACCTTAGAGAGGCCGAGAGACATATTATTACCAACTAGTACTTAACCCGTACGATGCACAGAGCAATTGAAATGGATGGTGTAAATTCAATCGATGTAAGTGTATATTATTAATTTTTTAATGTAATATAATAACTTAAAATACTCAACTTACGATTTGTCAACACGAACAAATTTAAAATAAAGAGCGTGGATATACACACCTCGTTTTATTTATTAGTTCACTCTACTAAAAATATTATCACAAAAATATCAATATTATCCTTAAACCCTACACCCCAAATACTTCATCTCCTTCAACTCTCCACCACCACTCCAGCCGTCGTTCTTCAAGGTCGTCACTGTCATGGCCGTCGTCTATTAAAAAATATAAATAAAACATGCACACAGAAATACGCTGTCGCCGCATGCCATTGAAGAAAGAAAAATAAAAAAAAAGGCCTTGAAAAAGGTCGTTCGAACCAAACTTTCGAAATATATGTTTAAAAATCGATTCGAACACAAAATACAACTACGAAAAATTGATTAGTACACAAAATACATGTTCTAAAAATTGATGTGAACGCCCCCTTTAAGGCTTGTTCAATTTTTTTTTGTCGCTCAAATCCATCACTTACCTTTCACCACCCATCACGTTTTTTCTTCTTCCTGTTCGACAGTGGCGGCGACGGTCTGACGGGCGATGATAATAGTAGAGTTGGAGTGGCGGTGAAGGGTTAGAGAAGATGATGTGTTTGGGGGTGTAGTATTTTGTGGGTTTGTTGATTTTTTCTTATTGGGGTGAACTCATTAATAGATGGGTGCCTATATCCGCGCCCTAAAATAAATTAAAGGTAAATAATTTATATATTATGAAACAACTTTTTGCATACTACATTATATGTCAAATTATAGTTTAACTCATATGACAATACTTTCAAGTTCTCCCATTTAGTTAGTCATGAAATAATAATATCAGTCAATTTTATTACAAATCATTGAGTTCATTTCCTTTTTTAGTCTTTGTATCAAAGACAAAGTGAAGATGTTATAATAAGTTTAGGCTTTTCTAATTATCGGTTTCCATTATACTTGTTTGTCAACATGTAACGAAAGTTTATCATTAGATTATGTCATAATTCAATCATATCAATATCTTTGAGTACAACTGAATAATCTAGTTGTACTTTAGTCGTACTTTGTTGTACGTTTATTTTATATATAATTTACATCAACATAATTATACAATTATTAAATAAATCTTTTAACCAATAAAAATATAATACTTGTAATATAAATTTAAAAAAAATAAAATCAAATAAATAAATACAAAAAACTGTATTTAGATTATAAATATATATTAATTAAATTAAAATTAAAAAAGTCACAAAATCATGTATATTATAAATAATATAAAATAAATCATAATCTATTTTAAAATTTAATTAAAATATTATGAATTCCAAATAACTATTTAATAATAAAAAAAACAAAGAAATTTTATAAAATAATAAAATAAATCATAAAATAATATGGAACATGTTAAATATATATAAGAAATATATTTATATACAAATATTTATCAAATAATTATAAAAAAATATGAAGATAGTAATAATTTAAATAATATAAAATAAACTTTATTTCAAAATAATTCTATAGAATAAATTAAAAATAATCTAAATCCTGAATAATTATTTACTAAATCCTAAAAGTAACAAAATACACTTAAAATGCTATAAATAATAAATAATCAGAAAAATATGAATCTAGTTAAATAAATATAACATATATTTTTAATTATAAATAATTCTTAATAATTTATAAAATGAAATAAAATATAAATATGAAATTATTTTGAAATCAGAATAAAATTATCATTAATTTCTAAATATTTATTTGAAAGACATTGAAAGAATAAATCGGCGATAGTGATAAAGCAAATTAAAAATATATAAAGTTAATTTTAAATAGTTTTTTGTCTATTGAAAGTTGATAATAAAACAATAACAAAGATCAAGAAGTCATAAAATATAATAAAATAAACCTTAAAATATTTTAAAATAGAAAGTAATATACTTAATTAATGTTATATTATAAAAAATCATCTCCTAAATCTTGAAAATAAAATAAAAATATAAATATTAAATATAAAAAATACTACAAAAATAAAAAAAAAGAAATACCAAATAAATGAGGCATCGTATTAAAATTTTAATTGAGGGTCTTTGTATTCTATTTGTCTACAGTTATTTTTATATTATGCGATTATATAATTATTTTTTGATCTGACCACATATAATTTTGATTTCAAATTTTAATTAAATAATTATATAAAGTTATTTATCTTTCACTTATATTCATATTATAACTTTTTAATTTTTTTTAGGAAAATGAAAAAATAAAAGTGTAATTGTCAAGTATGTGACACGTTTAGGGTCAAAGTTTGGGTCATCCAAGTTTTACTCGGGTCACATATTGTCCTCGTATCACCTGGTCTGGTCAATAAATAAAAGTATGGAAGAAAAGACAAGTTATTGTTACTGATTATAATTCTTATTTTATTTTTGTCTTCGTTGCAATCAATTTTCTAGTTGTACTCATACTATCTTTTTTTTTTAACAAAATTATTAAATTATTTTTAAAATCAAATTATAAATTTATATTTTTGTTATTCATTTTATTTTATTCCCAATTTCATTTTCATTATATTATATTTCTCGTAATTTTTTATTTTTATATTTAGTTAATAATTTTCTATAATTTAATGGTACTTCTTTTGTAACTATGGATTCATATTTAATTTTATAATATTAACAACTTTTTTGTTTGTTTTCTATTTTTTTCTATTTATTAAATAAATATTTATAATTTATAATATTAGCAAATTTTTCGGGTTTTGCATATTTATAAAATAAATATTTAGATTTATTTATATATTATATATTTTATATTTATATTTATATTTTACTTTTCAGATTTCTTATACACACACACATAATATTTTGGTAGTTGCTATTATTATTATTTTTTTATTTTTTTTATTTTATTGATTCTTTTATTTTTATATTTATTTAATAATTTTATAGAATCTAATTATGAATTCTTTGAGTTAATTTAACTTATTTTATGAATTTTCTCTTTAATTTTATTTGATTGTTGAATTTTTGGTTTTATTTCATATTTATGAAATAAATATTTATAGTTTAATTATAAGTTCTTATATTTTTATCTATATGATTTTATTAATATTTTAAATTTTATTTAAAGCATTTAAAAAAATATTTATGTTTTACTTTTGCTTTTTTGGGCTATTCAAATTTATTAACTAATTATTTACTTAGTATATTTATTTTAAATAATTTTTATATTTTATATTTTCTTCAAAAAAAATTATATTATATTTATCTTTCTCAGATTTTATTTATTATTATACATAATCTTTCTATATATTTAATATTTTCTTTACATAAATTATAATTTCCAAAAGAATATTTACATAAATAATTATATAAATAATAAATATGTATACTACAAATAGTAAGTGAAATATCTCCAAAAGAATATTTACATAAATAATTATATAAATAATAAATATGTATACTACAAATAGTAAGTAAAATGGGCGGAAAAATTTTGAGAAATATTTTTAGAAACTCTAGCCTTTTTACATATATATAGATAGATTTATCGAATCAGTGCTAAATCCAAAAATGACAATATCTCCATCGCGACCGTGAAGCTATTACTTGTAAGATACAAAATATTTTTTTGTTGTTGACCACCAATTTAAAATATCGAACGTGTTCGGTGTTAGAAAAATGATTTAGAAAATAAATATTTATAGGTGTAGGAAAAAATAAGAAACCCAAAAACAGTACAAATCGGCATTTTGAATGCCGATTCACGGTTTGTAATTACCTCAAAATGGATTCGAACCATTTTATTGGTAATTATAGTTCTAGTTTCAATTTAAATCATGATCAACAATTAATCGAACTGACAATTTAAATTGATAATTTACTAAACTGTTGAACATGTTAAATAACGTACGAGTGTACAATATAATTTTCATTAATTTTGAAACATTTACGTACCATTTTATTGGTAATTATAATTCTAGTTTCAATTTGAATCATGATTATTAATCGAACTATTATCTAACAATTCAAATTACTAATTAGCCAAACCATTAAACGTCCCAATAACATATGAGCTTACGATATAGTTTTCGTTAATTCAAAACATTTACGAAAAAAAAGGTTTGGGTTGGGCACACAAAAGGGCAAAAAGCGATGGTGGACCAAAAAACTGAGGGCGTCTGACGTGGCAACCAAGGATAGCAGCTGCACAACACGACAACCTACCAACGTAACAAACAATGAGCTAGTACAAATTTTATTGCTTTGGTTGGCGCGTCGTTTTGATTTTCTATACTTTTCTCTCTCTCTCTCTCTCTTTTTTTTTTTTTTTTTTTTTTTTTTTTTTTTTTTTAATTCTGTTTTATTTTGCATATATGCCATCGAAAAAACGAGCACTGCCAACCTTCTTAATAATTTCCGCCTCCGTTGATTTACTTTACGTATTAAATATAGGTTTTGGAAAGTTGGCTAGCTATTGTTCTCAAAGGGCAAAAACCTGGTCTCCTCTAGGGTTTTACCGTTCATTTCGTTGCTATATCATACCTGAAAAAAAAAAACCAATCCGCGATAGCATTTCATATCCGCTGTGAAGAGCTTTGTTTATTCAGAAATGGCGTTGTCGTCGTCGCTTGTTAGATCTGCGCCGTCGCCTGTTTTCGACAGTGACGCATTCCGTCCGTCCGAGCGATCCAAGGTATGCGGTGGTTTTAATTTGTGATATTCTGTATATGCATCTCAGAATTGAACTCGGATCAGCTGTTTTGTAGCCTTTTGTTTATTTATTTTCAATTTTTAATCTCAGGTTGCATAACAATTGGATTATCTTTTTTATTTTATTTTAATTTATTTTTGTTGTTCGCGAATATTTTGACGTTTAACTAGATGTGCTGTTGAGATTTTAGCTTCTGGAATTCCTGTGAATTTTTATTTTTTTTGTTGATTTAATTGTGTTTGCCTTTTCTAATGTCAGGAAACTGATTGGATTTATAATCGTTTTACCAATTATAAAAAATTGGGTTAACCCCTGAAAGATGGAGTACACTCTTGTACATTTTCAAACAAAATGAAATGCAAAATGTGTTTTACTTCTCTTTCACTCTTATTTCATATATTTGTATTTGATGCAAAACAGAATTAAGTTTTGTAACAGTGTTTTAATGCATAATTGCACAATCTATCTTAGGTATCAAGTGGTGGCCTTAACCACAATGCTAATGCTGTGAAGTTCCAGTCAAGCATGTTTGGAACTGATGTCCCAGTGGATTCATTCTTGCTACAGTTGAGTGAATGCACAATTGTCTTGATTTTAAATGTTATTTTTAACGTGTTCATCATTCTAACTTCAAATGACACAAAATTCGACTATGTAGGAAGTATTCGGCCCGTAGTATTCAGCCTATTAAAGCAACAGCAACAGAAGCACCTCCAGCAATTCCCAGTAAGCCCTTCAAACTTGCATTCTTTGTTTCCTGGGTTTCAGATTAATGTCTGGTTTAAGTGTCTGACAAAGCTGCATTTTGCCTGTTGCTTCTGACAGAATCACGAAGCAGTGGGAAAACAAGGATTGGCATCAATGGTATGATAAGTACATATGTTGTTCTGTTTGTTTATTTATTTAAACTTATATGTTACCTTTTGTTACTTTATCCTTCAAATCCTCAAAGTAGGAAATTTCAATGTTTTCGATCCTCTTTTGATCATCTATATCAAGGATTCATTAGTACGTCATTTTACTAGTGAAACTGTAAGGTGTAACTTTGTGAGCCGATATTTCCTTTTTATTTTATTTTAAATGCCTGCTCTGAAAAGCATTAAGGCCATGTGCTTAATACTCTTGAACTGTGTAGGTTTTGGACGCATTGGGAGACTAGTTTTACGCATAGCAACTCTCAGGGATGATATCGATGTGATGGCAGTTAACGATCCTTTTATTGATGCAAAATACATGGTCAGTCTACATGTTCACCGCATCTGTATGATGATTATAGAGTAGCTTAACTTGAGAAATTAGTGTCATAAGGGGGGAACTTCATAATTGGTTTAAGGGGTCAGTTAAACCCTCAGACTCATTTACCTTGTATGAATATAATTAATAATTCATTTTTAGGGTTCATTTCTACCTTCTTCCATCATAGTGTTGGGTTTAAACAAACAAGTACAAAAATAAAAAAGAAGAAGAAAGTCGTATCAACAATGAAAATCATTAAAATGCTGACTATGTAATTGTGTGTGTGTGTTTGTGGTATGGGAGTGGAATATTTGTGTTGGTGTGATAAAATAAATTATTTCTCTTTTTATCACAAATTCTGGAGTCGCCATTCTGTGAGATACTTTTCTTGAGCACACACACCTGTTACCCAAGCTGAGATGGTGGAGTGTGTTCATGAATGATTGTAATTTGTGCATATAACCCTTTCAGGCATACATGTTCAAGTATGACTCCACTCATGGACCGTACAAGGAAACCATACGTGTTGTTGATGAATCCACTTTGGAAATAAATGGAAAGCAAATCAAAGTTACCAGCAAAAGGTATCACCACTATATTGGAATCAACAACTTCTTCGAACTGAGATAGTAAATCATGCCATGTGCATATATCGCTCTGTCTCTTGTTTGCCATGCTAACTTCCAAATCTTTTAATTCAGGGACCCAGCAGATATCCCTTGGGGTGATTACGGAGTCGAGTATGTTGTTGAATCTTCTGGTGTCTTTACAACTGTTGAGAAGGCATCGGTGCACCAAAAGGTTAGAAACAGTGCTTGATGTTCAAACATGATATTTAACCATCTCGTATAAGGAGCTCCTCATCAAGGGTTATTATGTAGGGTGGTGCTAAGAAGGTCGTAATCTCAGCTCCATCAGCCGATGCTCCTATGTTTGTAGTTGGTGTAAATGAGAATACTTACAAACCCAGCATGGATGTTGTTTCCAATGCTAGCTGTACCACCAATTGCCTTGCTCCCTTGGCCAAGGTTCTACTCAAACCCGAATTTTATTTTATTTTAAGATTATAATTGTTCATGGATATGCCCCGTTTTGTTTTGATTTGTATCATTTTATCACTTCAAGAATAGCTGTTTTAATATTAAATTTAGTCTGCCTTGTATACGAAACTCTGTTTTTTGGTACTCTGCAGATAGTGCATGAAGAGTTTGGCATTGTGGAGGGTCTAATGACAACTGTTCATGCAACTACAGGTATGTGTTGTGGCCTTTTTATTTTATCCGTGTCTTGTTTGGAATTTCGCCTTTGCTCGCCAATGTTCTTATGCATGACACACTCTTTGTTGATGTCCAGCCACACAGAAGACAGTTGATGGTCCTTCAATGAAGGACTGGCGGGGTGGCCGTGGAGCTGGGCAGAACATCATCCCTAGTTCTACTGGTGCTGCTAAGGTATTTGGTGGTTCTTTATTGGATATCATTTTATCCATTATTTCTGCCCGTTTTTGACTTTATTATTTCCATATTTAAATACTGTAGGCTGTAGGAAAAGTTCTTCCAGAACTTAATGGTAAGCTGACTGGAATGGCTTTCCGTGTCCCGACGCCTAATGTATCTGTTGTGGATTTAACCTGTCGGCTTGACAAGAGTGCTTCTTACGAAGACGTGAAAGCAGCCATAAAGTATGTGAAGCCTCCTTTCTGCTTTTTCTTATTTATATGATTTTCTGTTCTTTTACATTGCGTGTTTGAATGTTGGTTCATGAAATTTGTGTCTAATTATCAGGTATGCAGCAGAAGGTCCACTGAAAGGCATTCTTGGGTACACCGATGAAGATGTTGTCTCAAATGATTTTGTTGGTGACTCCAGGTATGATGCTCCTCCACCTTTTTAGACACACAATCTAAACAGATAGTTAAACGACCATAGTTGTCTTGAACCTTACGGACATAATTTTGTCATACTGATTGGCTCATCACCGCCAGTTATTATTGTCATTTCATGTTACCTTGCGCGTGTAAATTACTTACCGTAGTGCTTTTTTTTTTAATAGGTCGAGCATATTTGATGCCAAGGCTGGAATAGGTCTTAGCAAGTCCTTTGTGAAGCTCGTCTCCTGGTATGATAACGAATGGGGATACAGGTATATTCTCTCTCTCTCTCTCTGATATATGTGTGTTGTGTGTGTGTGTGTGTCTGCACATCGGTTACAACTTGGTACATGACATGCATGATTTTTTTGCTGTTGCAGTAACCGTGTGTTGGACCTGATCGAGCATATGGCTTTGGTGGCAGCTACTAAGTAAACAAGTAGCCGCTGCTGCCGTATTATTATTATTATTATTTTTGTTCGAGCAATGAGTTTGGATGTGAGAGTAGGATGCAAAATTATTAGTTGCAGTAATGCTGAAAGTTTAAATGGCCTTTTATTTCGTTGTAAGAACGTTTAGTGGCGTCGAAATAATGTACTATTGATGTATGAGAACTCAACTCTTAGAAAAACATGTATTGGTTTGATACCCTTATTTTAAGGGTGCAGGACCCTACCCACCATATCAATCTGCTGATTTTACTGTAGCATCTGGAAAATGTTTCTTACACATGCAACATTTTTGGTTCTTGTTCTGCACTTTTAGGATCCATTTTCTATTTTGTTAGTATTTCATGTATTCTGATAATTTGCACTTCATTACGAGGTGCCTCTTTGACGTCCTGATTCCTTAGATCTAGTGACTGGCTCACAGTGAAATTGGTGAAAAGCATCGGATATAAGAATTTAATAGTTTATTGATTTTATTAAATAGTTTGAAACCTGCGTGTTTTGTTGAATTATTAGTTTAATAAATATTTATTTCTTAATATAAATGATATTCTTCTCATCGGACAAAATAAATTTCAATTATTTTAGACTTTTTAATTCTTGATATTTGACATAAAATTGATCCGCAAGTTACACGATAGTTATAAAATGATACTTTTTAAAACTTTGTAATAGTTAACAAAATAAAATATATATACAAGTATGGGTAGTTCGAAAAGAATATAAATGCAAGTTACACGATAGTTATAAAATGATACTTTTTAAAACTTTGTAATAGTTAACAAAATAAAATATATATACAAGTATGGGTAGTTCAAAAAGATTATAAATGTTGTATTCTCAAATTGTGTCTTAACATACCAGTGCATCGTACCAATATAAATATTTCAAAAATTAAAGTACTGTAGAATAAAAAACATAATTAGTGTGTATTCGTTAACAAGGAACTGATGAAGCACAATTTAGATATTTGTTATTTTTATGTATTATGAAAAAATGTATTTGGTACCTTATATTTATGATTTTTATGTATTATGAAAACATGTATTTGGTACTATATAAAGGGAGTCTGATAAATAAGAGAACCCTAAATCTACCGTCTTCTTTATGTCATCTTCTTTCTGCCTCTTATTTCCACATTATCAGCATAAACTCTAACCTATTGTGAGTGATCGACAAATAAGCCTTCATAAACCAAAATGACAATTATACAATTTTCGTACGTAGAAAATCTAACTGAGCTGATAATTTGAAAATTCATTTTTTTGCGCTCCAATTTTACAGAACTTTCAAGACTTGACGAATTACGTTTTGAGCGGTGGAGATTGGATTATGATATTCGAGGCAATATATATTAAATCTTAAACAAAGTAAGTTTTGTTTTCGGAGTTTTTTGTGCATTGTTTTTTAAAACAAGATTGCGCACAATCGAATTGTTGGGTCAAGCTAAAATTTGCTTATATTGTTAAATATCTATAAACGTTTAATCTGAACAGTGAAGATCTGAATCTAATTACCTGAGGATCCGATAATTAACTTTGAACAAAGTTGATTCTGTATAATAGAAACCATCTGCTCAGATTTTTTCAAAACGAGTTAAACACAATCTAACCGTTGGATGAATTTGAATTCTGGATATAGTGTTCGAAAGGTTAAATGTGAAGAGTGGAGATCGAGTTTTAGCTCTCTATCATCAGAGCAATCGCAGATAGACCTATAGCAAAAAGAAAATTGAGAAATACCATAACAAAGAATTGTGTCTTTCCTTAAGGTAATCCGAATTACCCTATTACTTATTAAATAAAAATAGTAAATATTTGTTTATTTTGATACGTGGCATAATGTGTATTACCCGCAATTCAAATTCTTATACAAAGTATGGATATATGTTACATATGATTAAATTGAGAATGAATTATATGTGCATGCTTCGTTATGTACATTTTGGCAAATATGGAACTTTTCAATACTTTAATGATATTCATAGAGTACATATTGTATTATATACGGTATTAGATGATTTCTTACTTAGAAATCATAAATGAACTTATTTGCATGATTAGATCAATGATTGATCATGGTTTTACCAATATATATGTTTAGTTAAGTATGAATTTCGATGAATTGATAGTTTTCAAGTATGTTGGTAATTCTCTTAATACTGAATATTTTATGCTACTTTCAATATATGTATAATTGATTGTATATTTGTATATTTTCATGATAATGAAATCTCATGGATGATACAGAATTAATGGAATTTCATGGACGATACAAAATTAGTATAAATCAGACTTGTGACAAAAGTTAATTCACAAAATATCCAGAAAAGTGTGTGACATATGTTCATCAAATCTAATATCTAAACAATTGATTGGTCTAATTCAATCTAAATTCAAATTATTAGGCTAAAAAAAATTGAGTACTACCATCGGTCGTTTGATGTGTAAATTAGAATAACTATAATTTCACAATAATACCATCCACCAACCATCAAATGACAAAGAATCGTCAAACTAAGTCAAAATCAATTCTTTAATGAATTTTAGGATTCATATTGACCCACAATCTTATGTTATAATTATATTTAGATACAAACACCCAATGAATCTTGGGATGCCCTAAATGAAGATTTTAAGAAGTTTATGATATACTACTTCCAGGCCTAAGCATACAGTAGAATAGAAATTTATTTTCTTACTAAAAATGGTCAATGACCTTGATATGCTGCAACTTAAAACATGTCTTACCATAAGTGAAAAAGAAAACCACAACGATCTCACTCCTTTTTCCCACTTGAGCAAACATACTGATGTACTTGTATAATATTATTATGACAATAAGTCGTTGAGAGACATGATCGTATTCTTCGTAATAACAATGTTATACCTCTGTATATGGAGATTTCTTGAGGCTAACTATGATCGATATGAATAGTGTAAATAACTTAAAAATAAAAGGGGTAAGATATGTTAATCCCTACCGATGTGGGAGGAATGCACCATGAGTTAAGATATGTAAGGGTTCGTGATATTTATTAGTCGTGGTAGAAGTCGTGAAGATTATACCAATGTCCTTGCTTAGTCAATGGATATTCTATATTTTGTTTGATGAAATTCGTTTATTTTTTACTTTACAAAGAACTCGTGACAGTATAATGAATGGTTCTTATTAAACTATTGTATATGATTTTAAAAAAATATTGAGTTAAACTTATGTGATGTGGCAATATTTAATTTAATTACTTTTTATCTTATTGGTAAATTTTGGATTTCATTCTTATACATGGAATATAATTGAGTTTATTTACCACACATCTACATAAAATGTTCAAGAGTAATACTATTAATATATAATGTAAAATATCTACCAAATAAAGTAAAATATTAGAATGAAAAGTATGTCGTTCAAAAATCTCTGTAAAATGTGAGAATTTGTCAAGAAATAGAAATTTATTCACTGAATGTGAAAATTAATAATGCATATGTGACTATAGTGATTGTATCATCCTAACCAACCCAAGGTCGAGGAACTGCCAAATTCTTGATGCCTAGTGGCACATTGATTAAAGTCATAAAAGTTCAGTATGGACCAAGAACCAAATGAACATTGTTAAGTTTAATAATATTCATATTGATRATTATCACTAATAAACACATTATGAGAGTAACTATACTTTTAATTTATGTGGAAGGAAGCACGTTTTAAGATATGACCAACAATGAACTCTTGGACACTGGCTCATTCCAATTTTGACACGAGTAGCATGGAATCTTTGGTCGTGATATGATGGTCCATATTATAAGAAATTATCATGGACATCTTTGATTTTGAGTGAAACACAAATTGTGATAGAAATCTGATGCATAGTATAGTATCGACCTAGTACTGTTCAATTACAACCAATGAATTCTAAAGTACCAGGAGCACTACATACATTCATCTCTCAAAGACTCACTAATTTTTTCAAAACTTGTTTCTTAGAAATATTGTATGATTGAGACCTGCATACAATGTATAATATTTCATCATTATAATTGATAATAGGTGATATATGTGAACATAACCATTCAAAATGTGGACCATTCAAGTATTTTATAGTTTTAGTCGATGCTTCGGCATGTATGTCCATAAAAATATTTCATTTGCAAAACTCCTAGCACATTTAGTATGATTGAGGACTCACCACCATTATAAAGCATCCAATATTTATAATGTTAAAGAGTGTACATCAAAGTATTTGATTTATATTGCATGTCAATTAAGATTGATGTAGAGCATCTTATACCTTAATGTGCATATACAATAAGGTTACAAAGAAGACACCTTCAAAAAAGATATAGATGGTGACTAAAATAATATTTATGCGTACAAATATTCTTGTTTCTGCAAAGGCTTATGCAGCACGCAACTCTTACTTATTCATTTATAAACCTTTGCTAACCAAATATTTTTGCGTACGAGTTATAACTGGATATAAGCCAGATAATTCATATTTATGCATGTTTTGGTTACGAAGTATATGTGCCTATAGCGCCCCCACAACGCAATTCATATGGGTTCCTAAGATAATTAAGTAGCTATGTTGAATATGGATCTCCAACAATCATCCGCTAAAGGAGACTTTGACGGACGATCTCTTTACGCTAAATCTGTGGATTTTTCACTTTAATAAGATAGTCTTCCCGTCGTTAAGGGGAGATAATAAAATATATTTTCTAAAAGAAACTATATGAATCGTTTCACTCTCCGTCTCATACTGATCCCCGCATTTTACAATGTAAAGTGAGAGTAAAGTAAAATTAACAATTGATCTTCAAAGCATATGGGATTCAATTTTTAAAGTGACGAGATCATATATACTAGCTGCAAATTTGTYTACAAGGTTAAAAGTCCCTTAAGGATCACAATGCCGTAGATTGAGGCATTGCAACCACACTTAGTGGAGGTGTGGTTGATTGACTCCCGAAAAGAACAAGTGTAGGTCACTTGGTTCGATAGATACCCGTTAAAGGAATAAGAGGGCAAGTACGACACAACTTCAATTGATCATCAATAAAGATAATTCCTCTCATGAGATTATCACTGATTATACTTATGTCCATGAATCATTATTGAAGGACACTCCAATGTTTAATATGATCCCATAGAATAAAAAAAAATCTCAATGTATTATGAAAGTTTATATGAGTTGATGGAAAGCTTTTCCACACACATTGTTGATGTACACACTATTGCTCAAGGAATCATAGAGCACGAAGATATCGAACCACGCTCTATTGAAATTCCAACAAAGAGCAAATTGGCTTAAATGTAAAGAATCAATTCAGGTAGAACTAAATTCACTGACAATAAGACTGGTATTTGGTCTGATAGTGCTAGCCTCACCAAGTGTAAAGCCTCTTGGACTTGAACAAAGTTTTTGTCAGAAAGTGTAATGAGAAAATTAAATTCATGAGATGCAAAGTTAGACTTGAAGCATAAAGTTTCTACAATGCCCTGTAATTGACTATGGAAGATATGTACTCTCTGTAATTGATGTTATGACTCTAAAGAATTGAGAATGCATCTTATACCTGTGGTTACATTATATCTCTATAGAGATTTAATGAATATATATATATATATATATATATATATATATATATATATATATATATATATGTATATATATGTGTGTGTGTGTGTGTGTGTGTGTGTGTGTGTGTGTGTGTGTGTGTGTGATGAGAAAATTAAATTCATGAGATGCAAAGTTAGACTTGAAGCATAAAGTTTCTACAATGCCCTGGAATTGACTATGGAAGATATGTACTCTCTGTAATTGATGTTATGACTCTAAAGAATTGAGAATGCATCTTATACCTGTGGTTACATTATATCTCTATAGAGATTATGATATATATATATATATATATATATCATAATCTCTATAGAGATATAATGTAACCACAGGTATAAGATGCATTCTCAATTCTTTAGAGTCATAACATCAATTACAGAGAGTACATATCTTCCATAGACAATTCCAGGGCATTGTAGAAACTTTATGCTTCAAGTCTAACTTTGCATCTCATGAATTTAATTTTCTCATTACACTTTCTGACAAAAACTTTGTTCATGTCCAAGAGGCTTTACACTTGGTGAGGCTAGCACTATCAGACCAAATACCAGTCTTATTGTCAGTGAATTTAGTTCTACCTGAATTGATTCTTTACATTTAAGCCAATTTGCTCTTTGTTGGAATTTCAATAGAGCGTGGTTCGATATCTTCGTGCTCTATGATTCCTTGAGCAATAGTGTGTACATCAACAATGTGTGTGGAAAAGCTTTCCATCAACTCATATAAACTTTCATAATACATTGAGATTTTTTTTTATTCTATGGGATCATATTAAACATTGGAGTGTCCTTCAATAATGATTCATGAACATAAGTATAATCAGTGATAATCTCATGAGAGGAATTATCTTTATTGATGATCAATTGAAGTTGTGTCGTACTTGCCCTCTTATTCCTTTAACGGGTATCTATCGAACCAAGTGACCTACACTTGTTCTTTTCGGGAGTCAATCAACCACACCTCCACTAAGTGTGGTTGCAATGCCTCAATCTACGGCATTGTGATCCTTAAGGGACTTTTAACCTTGTAAACAAATTTGCAGCTAGTATATATGATCTCGTCACTTTAAAAATTGAATCCCATATGCTTTGAAGATCAATTGTTAATTTTACTTTACTCTCACTTTACATTGTAAAATGCGGGGATCAGTATGAGACGGAGAGTGAAACGATTCATATAGTTTCTTTTAGAAAATATATTTTATTATCTCCCCTTAACGACGGGAAGACTATCTTATTAAAGTGAAAAATCCACAGATTTAGCGTAAAGAGATCGTCCGTCAAAGTCTCCTTTAGCGGATGATTGTTGGAGATCCATATTCAACATAGCTACTTAATTATCTTAGGAACCCATATGAATTGCGTTGTGGGGGCGCTATAGGCACATATACTTCGTAACCAAAACATGCATAAATATGAATTATCTGGCTTATATCCAGTTATAACTCGTACGCAAAAATATTTGGTTAGCAAAGGTTTATAAATGAATAAGTAAGAGTTGCGTGCTGCATAAGCCTTTGCAGAAACAAGAATATTTGTACGCATAAATATTATTTTAGTCACCATCTATATCTTTTTTGAAGGTGTCTTCTTTGTAACCTTATTGTATATGCACATTAAGGTATAAGATGCTCTACATCAATCTTAATTGACATGCAATATAAATCAAATACTTTGATGTACACTCTTTAACATTATAAATATTGGATGCTTTATAATGGTGGTGAGTCCTCAATCATACTAAATGTGCTAGGAGTTTTGCAAATGAAATATTTTTATGGACATACATGCCGAAGCATCGACTAAAACTATAAAATACTTGAATGGTCCACATTTTGAATGGTTATGTTCACATATATCACCTATTATCAATTATAATGATGAAATATTATACATTGTATGCAGGTCTCAATCATACAATATTTCTAAGAAACAAGTTTTGAAAAAATTAGTGAGTCTTTGAGAGATGAATGTATGTAGTGCTCCTGGTACTTTAGAATTCATTGGTTGTAATTGAACAGTACTAGGTCGATACTATACTATGCATCAGATTTCTATCACAATTTGTGTTTCACTCAAAATCAAAGATGTCCATGATAATTTCTTATAATATGGACCATCATATCACGACCAAAGATTCCATGCTACTCGTGTCAAAATTGGAATGAGCCAGTGTCCAAGAGTTCATTGTTGGTCATATCTTAAAACGTGCTTCCTTCCACATAAATTAAAAGTATAGTTACTCTCATAATGTGTTTATTAGTGATAATCATCAATATGAATATTATTAAACTTAACAATGTTCATTTGGTTCTTGGTCCATACTGAACTTTTATGACTTTAATCAATGTGCCACTAGGCATCAAGAATTTGGCAGTTCCTCGACCTTGGGTTGGTTAGGATGATACAATCACTATAGTCACATATGCATTATTAATTTTCACATTCAGTGAATAAATTTCTATTTCTTGACAAATTCTCACATTTTACAGAGATTTTTGAACGACATACTTTTCATTCTAATATTTTACTTTATTTGGTAGATATTTTACATTATATATTAATAGTATTACTCTTGAACATTTTATGTAGATGTGTGGTAAATAAACTCAATTATATTCCATGTATAAGAATGAAATCCAAAATTTACCAATAAGATAAAAAGTAATTAAATTAAATATTGCCACATCACATAAGTTTAACTCAATATTTTTTTAAAATCATATACAATAGTTTAATAAGAACCATTCATTATACTGTCACGAGTTCTTTGTAAAGTAAAAAATAAACGAATTTCATCAAACAAAATATAGAATATCCATTGACTAAGCAAGGACATTGGTATAATCTTCACGACTTCTACCACGACTAATAAATATCACGAACCCTTACATATCTTAACTCATGGTGCATTCCTCCCACATCGGTAGGGATTAACATATCTTACCCCTTTTATTTTTAAGTTATTTACACTATTCATATCGATCATAGTTAGCCTCAAGAAATCTCCATATACAGAGGTATAACATTGTTATTACGAAGAATACGATCATGTCTCTCAACGACTTATTGTCATAATAATATTATACAAGTACATCAGTATGTTTGCTCAAGTGGGAAAAAGGAGTGAGATCGTTGTGGTTTTCTTTTTCACTTATGGTAAGACATGTTTTAAGTTGCAGCATATCAAGGTCATTGACATGTTTTTAGTTGCAGCATATCAAGGTCAAAGTGAGGATATAAGGAAAGATCTATTTCCCTAGGGAAGTGACCAAGATCGGTGGGAGATGGGATTTCCTTATATGTATATTATGCACATTATTGTACTATTACTAATACACTTTACCAAATATTACTTTTTAAATGACTTATTATCTTAATTTAACTCAAGAAAGCGCAATGTTATCGGAATGGAATCAAAATGTATTTTTACACCTGAAAGAAACCATTGACGTGAGTTTATTTTTTCCATTCATAAATATAATTGGGACTGCAAATAGTCTTCTAACCCTTAAAGAAAATGTTAAGTTTACTTCCTAAGGTGAAACGCCAAATAGTATTGTTGATGTTGGTTACCCATTCGATCCATGTAAAGAGATTATTATCATACATGTTGTAATTCGTGAGTATCTATGGTAAATGTTATAATAATACATGTCACTAAGAATAGTGGCTTGAACTCTACCACTGAAGAACTCGCTTGTAGTTATAAAGATAATCAAGTTGTAACAAACAAATGAAAGCAGGCTATGTGAAATGTGACAATACGAAGAATATCACCACAGTTCTTCGCAACCAGCAATTATGGATTTTCTCAAGAGTCAAGTAACTTGAGAGAGCGGAGACTCTCAGAGCTTGCTTGATAGATATATATATCACTTTCAAAGTTCTTTTGATAGATGTACTCTCGACTTGTTCTTTTGATATTTATTTAATAATATTTTACAAAATTTCTATTATGTATTATATTTTTTATATTAAACAACTATTCATGATTAATATTTACTTAACTTACTTTATAATGTTTAACAACTTATTTTATTATTATATAATATTTTTAAATACTTATTTTTAAATTGATTAAAAAATTAAATAAATTTATAAAATCATTTATTTTATATTTTTTTCAATATTTCCTTTTAATTTCTCAAGTTTCTGAAATGATTATTTAGAAATTTATCATATCTTGTTGTATTTTTCTTAAAAATATTTTGAGATTTATTTTATAATATTTTATTATATTTTTATTATGATTTTTATTTTTAAATATATTAAGTAATTATTCATGATTAAATATTTATGTAACTTGATTTATGATTTTTTAGAGACTTGTATTATTATTCTATAATATGTTTAAGTTTCTTATTTTCAAATTTATAATGTAATTATATAAATTTAAGAAATATTGTTTTTTTTTTCTTATTTCAAGTTTTGAGATTTATTTATTATTTTTTGGTTTTCGTATTTATTGTATTTTTTAATTTATTAATAGTTATTTATAGCTATTTTTATATATTTATGAGAAGTTTATGGGTAATTTTAATTTATATATCGTTGACTCATGAGTTAATGGAAAACTATGTAGGGTCAAAACAAACTAACCTTATACCTATGTGATGCATGGTAATCGTTAAGAAAAATAATATAAATCAGTGCTTATTTAATAGTTAGATAAGTACGGTACAAAGATGGATTACCACTAAAACAAATACATATTTTTTTATTTTTTTTTCAATATACAGTTCAAAATTGTTCCCAAGTAATATTGTTAAATTAAAAACTCAAGTTTGCACCTTAAATAAATTTTATTAACCTTTTATATCTATAATATTAAACCTAAAAGTTATTCGAAGTCTATATAGCTACATACACCATGTATGTATATATATAATTTTTATCAATTAAATCAATTTACATTTGTGAGTTTGGTGGCCGAGAAAATTTCATTTTTGGTACATTATGTTGGCCACTTTCCAGAAAAGGTACGTGATGTTGGCCAGCATCAAACTACATACATTAAGTTGGCAAATTTATCAAATTTGGTACAAAAAAAGCCCAATCGGACGTGATTGGCCAACATCAAACTACATACATTAAGTTGGCAAATTTATCAAATTTGGTACAAAAAAAGCCCAATCGGGCTTTGATGATTACATGGCATGATTTAATCATTTCTTATCATTTTTAATTTAAAAACTGATTTCTTATCATTTTCAATTTAAAAATTAATTTCTTATCATTTAAAAATTAATTTAATTAAAAAATTAATTTCTTATCATTTTAAAATTAAT
>BMAC01000310.1:305702-323706 GCA_014905375.1 Phtheirospermum japonicum
GGCCAACATCACGTACTTTTTGTGGAAAGTGGCCAACATAATGTACTAAATATGAAATTATCCCTTTGGTGGCCTAATCAATTCACACTTGTTTCCGGATTCGCACTTATTTCCGGCGCTCTTATTATCAAATCCCTAATGCCTCAATTCGGTGCAATATCAAAATATGTAAAAAAGAAAACATACATTCTATTATCAAATCCCTAATGCCTCAATTCGGTGCAGTATCAAAATATGTAAAAAAGAAAACATACATTCTTAATATAATACGAATATGTTATTATTATTAATATTATTATTACTACTACTACTATTACATGCCCAAAAAGTTTCGTGTAACTTCATTTTTTAAATAAAATAAAATTATAAATAATGGTTACTCTTAAAAACAATTACAAATGCATTAATTATAATTTATATTCTCTAACTTTTTTATTTCTAGGTTTTATAATTGTATAGTATATCAAAAACATTTAAAAGTTATTAAGGAAACAACAAAATGCTTTTTATTAATTATATTGACTGTTTTCCAATAAATGTATATGATATTGGGCACCATCAAAACACGTCCACTAACTTGGTAAATTTATCAAAAATAGTCTATTTTTATCATATTTGTGCCCAAATGTTAACATGCCGTGATTATTCATTTTCTTATTATTTTTCATTTCTTTTTAAATATTGAAAGAATTACCAAGGTGTAATTTGCCTATTTTATCATTCCATTTTCTAATTTCTTTTCTCTAATTTTCTTTTTTCTTTCTCTCCCTCTTTCTTATTCACAAAATACCCACCTCATCGGCTATATAATAAATCAACTCATAACCAAAGTTAGGGCAAAGAACTCGATCGACACTGCCAGGAGGCGGGTGAAGGCTCAACCGTAGTTGGGCCCGACGTGGTCGTGGAACACGCCCAGAGACAAAGGCCTGGTCAGCGTTGCCAATTTCAGAGTGAGTGAGCACGTCATCGAAGGTGTAGCCACGCTAGTAAGATGATGGCCGATATAGTTGGGTATGCGGAGCCGAGGTGTAGAATCGGATGATTATTCTAGCAATGATTCTTACTAGGGGAGGAAGAAGGCCAAAAGGAGAAGGAAAAAAGAAGAGAAAAACTGAAAAAAGAAGAGCGGCGTCAAAAGAAGATATATATAGTGAAAAAAGAAGAAGGCCAAAAGGTGGAGGTTATGGTGCACCGTAATTATTTCCATATATATAGAGAGAGATATAAATTTTGTCTTACAAAATTAAGTGACCCTATTATAATATAGGGGACGTCTACGGTGCCGTGAAGGTATCATTCCTCACTTAATCAGAACCATTAGATCTAAAATTAGTTATGAATAATGGTAAGATCAAGGGATGCAAATGCAGGGGGCCGGGAGGTATGGTGCCTTCACGGCACCGTAGTCATTTCCTATAATATATATATTTATAATAATATTATATATAAATAATAATATATTTTTAATTAATTATATATATTTCGAAATAATATATACTTTTAATTATTTTATATTTATAATATATATAATATTTATAATAATATTATGTATTTATAATATCATTATTCATAAATATAATCTACATTTATAAATATAAAAATATTAATTATAAATATAATTTATAACTTAATTTACATATCTAATACATATTAAAGATATATAAACTTTCACATGTAATTGTCTTGGACATACGATAACACTACTCTTCTATTTACAAAGAAGTCAGGAGTTCGAATCTCATCCATGCCATATGTGAGAATTAAATTGACGCAGGCTGTGTTGTGGGTCGGGTTGAGGGCTGGCTGGGCTAGCACGCCCAATTATTATTATAATAAATATAATATTTCGAGGCCATCCGTCAGTATTTTTAAAATATTATAAAAAAAATGCTAACGGGCGGATGCTGACGGGCTCAATCCGTCAGCATGCTGTCAGCATTTGCTGACGAGTTCGTTAATATCGTCAGCAAATCATTTACTGATGTCAAAAATGCTGACGGGCAAAACCTGTCAACAAACGAATGCTGATGGGTTTGCTGACGGATCACGCCTGTCAGCAAAACACAGTTTTTCTGTAGTGAAATATTCTTAACAACTCAAAATTTTATAAAAATATTTATGCTTTTATAATTATTATTCTACAAGTCAGCCTAGGGACGCCTCGGTGGCTACTCACCGCCCACGCATATCCCTAGGCGGCTGAATTAGGCCCCAACTCCGAAAATCGGCGCCCAACCACCTTTTAATTTTTAAGCCCACTCTGCCACTACAAGAAATCTGATGTTTAGTGAAGATTTTTTTCCACGCATAAAATTTTGTCATAATATGTTAATCAATAGTGACGAATTTTAATTTTGTCACTAAAAAAATACATTTTAACGATAATATTTATTTTTGTCATCATCGATCTAATTTTTTGTCACTAAATCGCATATTTGATGACGATTAAGTGGATTTTGTCACAATAATGAAATGTCAAAAAAAAAAAATGAGTAGGAGAGAACCTTTTAGCGACAAACTAATAATAAATGGTGACGATATTTGGTGTCACAACAAGTTATTATTTGTGACAACACTATATTTTGTAATTAATATTTCCAACATCCAGTGTCACGATAAGTTTCTTTTCATGACAACACCATATTTTATCACCGTTTCAAGAAAATTAGTGACAACATTATTTTGACACTAAAGTCTTATTTAGTGATGACAAATACTAAATCTTCATTCACATCAAGATTTAGGATGTGAATTTTTCAATAACAACTTGATAAAAAATGGTGATGACATTTGGTATCACTATAATTTTCTTATGTAGGTATTATTCAACTTATTATTCACCGTGAAATATTTATTTTTCTATGTTTATTTAACTAACTTTATAGTTTTTAACGACAAAAAAATTATTATATAATATTTCTCAAGTTTCTTAGTTTAAAATTGATTAAATAAGTTTATGGTTTTAAATAATAGGTTATTATTTTTCTCTTATGATTTCAAGTTTTGAAATTTATTTGTTATCGTATTATAACATTTTTTATTTGTCTACAAAAGTTCTCAATTAATCTTTTTACCAAAATCTCTTTTTGTGAACACCTTTTTCTGTTTGTGAAATATTTATTTAGAAGTTAATCACAATTTATTATATTCTTATCTAATTTATTTTATAATGTTTCAATTATATTTTTTATTTTTAAAATACATCAAGTGATTATTTAAGATTAAGTATTATTTAACTTGCTCTATAATATTTAAAGGTTTATATTATTATTCTATAATATTTGTAAGTTTTTTATTTTACAAGTTTATCTTATAAATATATAAATTTAAAATATTATTTGGTATTTTTCTTTTTTCAGATTTTAAGTTTTGAGGTTTATTTAGTATTATATTATAACATTTTATAATTTGGTTTTAGTTTCTTTTGATCTTTTATTTATTAAATAGTTATTTAGAGTTTATTTTATATTTATGTGAAGTATTAACTTTTGTATTAAGCTAAAAAAAATGAATTTCTGGTAAGTTATGTAGGGTTAAAAGAAATATTAAATTTATTTTTGAACGTATATTTGTTTGTTTATAAAATATAACATTAGTACCATGTGTTTGAGTGGTTAGGGCTATCTATCAATATAAAACATTGTGGGTTCAAACCTCTTGTCTTTCAAATATTATTTTATTGACTCCCGAACCTTTGTGTAATTTAAATATAATAGAAGTAATGTCAATAAAAAAGTAAAATCGCAAAACAAAACAAATGAGATTTGAACCCAAAATGTATAGTACCAATTGCTAACAAGGTACGAATCAAACCATACCACATAATTTATATAATCCACCCTATATTACTAATTGAGTGTACGCATGTGATTTTTCCTTCCACGTGGCTCTCTGCCTGCCTTTTCTTATTTTTGTTTCTGCTCATTTTTTTTATTATTAATTTTTTCCTTTTTTTTCCAAACCTACTTCTACCGTTTTTTATTTTTATCTTTTTTGTCCTTTTTATCCCTTTTTCCTAGCGATTTTTTCCTTTTTCTTTTGTTAGATACCACGCATATCTTTTCGTGGGCGACAAAATTAACCGATAAGAAATATTAATGTATTTAAGCAATTATTTTATTTGAAACCAAATTTTTTATTTAAATAATTATTTGCACCAATTTTTTTTTAATTTTCTTTATACTATGTAATTGACTGGTGTTTCTATATAAATAGTGTCGTGATTTTTACATACCATTTTTTTTATTTATACTATCAGAGAGTTCTATATTATTTGTTATTTTTTTATTATATTTTATAAATTATAATTCTTGTTTGATATTTGTTGGAACTTATACTTTATTTGTTGAGATTATATATTAAGTTATATTTTTGAGAAAAAAATAATTATTTTTATATTAAAATAACTCAAAAATTATATATAATAATTTTCTTAATATTATAATAATGTGTTCAAATAACACGTAATACACAACGATATTACGTTAGGCGATGTTGTGATCAAAACGCAACGTGTTGAGCGATACGCGTTTTAAAACACTGATTTTTACTCATACTACCCATACTAAATTTTTCTCCCCTAATATCTTTATCCTTGTTATATTTTCAAAAATACTTCAATGTTATCCATATCATTTTTTTCTTCATTCTTAAATGTCACCTAAAAAGGATTCGACATATAAACTTTGGTTTTGATTTCTGATTATAATTCTTTATCCATGATATATGATTGAATTGAGATGTCAAGTGGAATTTTATAAGCTACCTGAATCATTAGTCCTTAAAAAAACCATTCTCAATCTAGTTGAATCATTGGTATTTGATAAAATTAATAATTTAAATCCATATTAATAAGCACATCACTTAAAGTAGGAAATTTTATAAAATATTGATTAGAAATTTTACAAATTCTTCCAAAGTTTCTATTGTTGAAATAATAAAATTATTTAATTAATTTAAAAAAAAACATAAAAATATTATAGAATAATAATTTAAGTCCTTGATTTATAAATTCAGTCAAATAAATATGAAGAATAATAAATAAATATTCTATAATATTATTATTCTATAAAAATATAATAATGTGTGATTAAATTTTAAATAATTATTGCATGAAGAATACAAAAAATTAAAATATCATAAAATAATATAAAATAAAAAAACTACCCAATAAAAAAATAAAATAAATATTCTAAAAAAGAAAAGAGTTGTTAGGCCACGAAACTAATGGAGGACCGTTGTAGAAAAAATATTAAGTAATATAATATAATACTAAATAAATAAACTTAAAATCAGAAAAATTATATAATAAATATCTTATATGGGAGACCTCATCAATATATATAATCTGAAATTAGGGTAATTCAATATATGTTAAAATAAATAATAGATTGTATAAATAAATTATAAGAAGTATTTCATAAATAAAATTTTATAATAAATATAAAAAATTAATAAATAAATGAAGTTATAAAATTACTTAAATGAATATCATATAATTTATGAAGTTATATAATTGAAAAAAGTTATGAAGTCACATAAAAATCATGTTTAATTAAAAATATTTTTTCAATAAATTTTAAAACAAGATTCAAGAAAATCAGAGAAGTTATTAAAATAATATAAAATATATCTCAAACATTTGAAATTAAATTATAGTTAAATCTTAAATAAATATCTAATAAAATTGATTAATTAAATAAATAGAATTTATTTAACCGATTCCTTTTTTTTTTGGTCTTTATTGCCTCACTTCTTTGATTTTTTAATTATGCATTTGTAACAAACTTATGACATAGTTATTAAGATTTTTGATATTTACTTGACTGGTTAATGACTTTTTACCTTTATTTTATATTTGCTTTTTATTTCTTTTCATTATCTTGATTTAATTAATAAATATTTTGATTTTATTTTTATTAATATTATAGTTATTTAACTTAATATATGAATATCCAGTTTTATTTTATAATATTACTGATTTTAGTATTTTTTTATTTTTAAATTTAATTTAAGTTAATAGAATTTATTTAATTGATTTCAATTTTTTCGTCTTTGTTGCCTCATTTCTCATATTTTTATATGATTTCAATCATATATGTTTTTATAAAGAATATGAAACAATTAATTAGTTTTTTATTTTAGTTTTCTTCCAGTTTCTTGATTTATTACTAATTGTTGGGATATATTTTCTTTCAATTTTTATAAACTTATTTTATTAAGTTTTAATTTAACTTATATAAACATTTTATAAAATTACATAATTATTTAATAAATTTGATTGAAAAAAATCAATTTTAGAATATTAAAATTAAATATTGAATGATATTACAATACAATATAAATATTAAATATTAAAATAAGGAAATTTATATAATAAATAATGTTTCAATTTAAATAATTATTTAATAAACTTGAATTTTATAATATATAGAGTAATAATATAAGTAAAAAAAAATCATAAACCAAGTTAAATAAATATAAAAGTATATATTTAGTCCTACATACTCATTTTAAAACGAAATATCTACATACATCTTATAAAATATTATGAGATAAATCTCAAAATACTTTAAAATTATATAAAATTCTAATTAAGTGTGAATTTAAAAATTAGTATAAGTTTTTTATATTTTACTTATATGATTTTACAATTACTTATATATAATTTTTTTTATTTTATATTTCAAATAATTATTTAGAAGTCTTAAATAATTTTTACACTGATATTATAAAATTCAAGTTTACATTATATTTTTGGTATTTCTTATGATTTTTTAATATTAAAATCAGAAAATATATAATAAAATATCATTAAATTTATATAATTATTTAATAAACTTGAAAATAAAATTTTAAAATATTATACAATAATAATATAAGTCATTAAAAATAATAATATAAATAAATATTTAATCATGAATAATTACTTAGTATATTTAAGAAAATAAAAGAACCCAACATAAATAGTATAGGATATATAAAAATTATCTCAATTTGCTTTTAAATTAGACAAAAAATATGTAAAAATTGATTAAATTTCAAATAATTATTTAGAAATTTTGGAAAAAAAATAAATATTATAAAATAAAAAAAATACTTATAAATAAAAATAAAAAATATAAAAAAATATGAGATGTTGATTCATAAAATTAATTGAGGAATTTTGTAAATAAAAATAAAAGATTATAATATAATACTAATTAAAACTCAAAACTTGATATAAGGCAAATTATATATGAAATATTGTTTCAATTCATGTATTTATTTATTAAATGTGAAAATAAAAAACTATAAATACTATTAAATGGTAATATAAATTATTAAAAATTATAAAGTAAGTTAAATAAATATGTAAAAATAAATATTTAATCATGAATAATTACTTAATATATTTAATAATGAGAAATATAAAACTAAATTTCATAATATAGGAAAAATATAAATCTAATTCAGAATACTTTTAAATTAGATAAAAATATAATAAAGTGTTATTTATTTCAGAATAATTACAAATTATTATATTTTACTTATATGATTTTATAACTTCTTCTGTATTATATTATGCCATTTCATAATAATTATGATTTTTATATTATATATTTATTTTGAAATTGTTAATATTTTTTGTAACTAATTGTATAAAATCTTCAAATTTACTTTTTTATGTTTCTTCAAATTATTTATTGATTATTTTTATATTAAAATAACTCAATCTCCAAAATTCGCCAAGTAAGCATTCGAACCACCAAAAAATTACACGTCAGCCCGATTATAACTTTTATTCTCAATACAATGTATTTAGATTATTAATGAATAATTAAGTTTTTTTTTGTAATTAACAATATTTTATAAGTAAATTTTCTTTTAATTGATATAAGTATTTGTATTTTGTTGTAATTATAATGAGTTTTTATATATTTATATTAGAAAAATAAAAAAAAATATTGAATTAGACAAAATAATATCAAAGGAAAATACTGAATTAGGAAAATATTTTTTTTAAAAGAAAATATTAAGTTAGGAAAAATATAATAAAAGAAAATATAATAACTTAGGTAGATATTAGAATTGTGAATCCCCGTCTATTTACTCCTATAATTTATTTAAATAAATTTGATTATTTTTTTATATCACTATTTTTATTTCATTTTAATTGAAATATTTTATTACAATAATATTTGTTGAAATGTATATTAGATATTATGAAATCTTTATTTATATTTATTTAATTTTGTAACGGAAATAAATATATACAGTATATTTTTTTATTTTAACTCATTGTGTTAACTCGGGTTCAAAATCTTTTAAACCTACTCAATTAATTAGGCCCTAAATCACTTAGCACAGTCCAATGATTTGAGCCCATAAACTAAACCCAAAGATTGAGCCCAAGCCCAAAGTTCTCACCGCCTTTCTTCATTATTAATTGCTGCCATTTGATCAGAAAAGAAACAAACCACAGAACACCCAGTTGATTTTCTTTCATTTATCCAACACCGCCACCTTATGGGCAGCTTATTTCGCCGGATTCGTGATGATAATCCGACCGTCAGATCATCACAAGATTTACACCGTAGATAGCCCTTTTTATAAGATTTTCAACGCCACCTTCTGATCGACAATCGGAGCTCTGAATCATCGAAAAAATGCCGACAAATTGCTTGTGCGCTGCCATGATTCGGGCCAGCGCCGTCGAACTTCGACAGTCGTTTTCCGGTGAATCGAAGGTCCAAAATTGCTGTTTTATATATCAAATTATTCGTATTTATGAGTAGTATTTAATTATACAGTTAATTTTACGAACCGATTCCGGAAGAGTCGTGACGAGCCATGAACGCCTCTCGCCGGCGATTGCCCGTTCTGGCCTTTCGGACTGTCAGAATTTTACGAAATTTATATTATTCGAAAGCCCTATTTGTGAGTAATCTGACTTTGTCATTTAATTATGGTTTCGATGAATTTTTGGGACTATGTTTTGTGGACGTGTGTGACCATTTCATGGTGAGCGGAAACGTATGGGTCATGTTTGATCGACATTGATTCTACGTTTATGTGAGTTAATCTGGCTCGAAAGCTAAGTGCTACGCGTGGGAGCCACCTCTAGAGTCCTTCGGGAGCTAATTGCTACGCGCGGGAGCCACCTCTAGAGTTCTGTACCCGGACACTCACTAATTGGACTGACTGTTTTAGAACGAGACAGCTTTTCCTGTCTGTTCAGCTGTTAACTGTTTCAATTGATTTCTTAAAAATAAATCATTATCTGTTTGTTCTAAATATGATAATTGGTTAGTTTTGAAAAAAATCTATTGTTTATTTAAATTTAAAATATTTTAATTTTGAAGCTGTTGGCTAGAATCTTATAAATGAGAATAATTTTGCACACTAAGTGCTTTGATTATTTTATGAAAATTATTTTCTAAACTCTTGTAAATTTTATATTTTAAAAGAAAATTTGCATTTTTATTTTTGTCCCTCACTGAGCTCTTTTAGCTCACGCTCTATTTTGTTTTAAAATCAAACTCTCCAGATATCGACATTTTGAGAGTGACCCGGATCTCGATCCTCCCAGTGAAGAGTGGCTCGTTGGCTAGGCTACCTTTTATCAGTTTAGTATTGTTTGTATAAAAATCTAGTCGTATTAAGTCTACCAACACAACAAGTTTTAACGAACAGAAGGTGAGACTTTGTTTGTTTATTTATTTATATTACTATTAAGGTAGTATTTTATTTGGGGCGTTACAGATGTGGTATCAGAGCTTGAGTGCAAATGAGTTGCACTTAAGCTTACCCAGGATAGGGTTTTTGTCTTGTGATTGGAATGTCACTGCCAATTTTGACTTGAGAATTTGAAGATTAGTAATGACTTTGGCAGAGTAAGGAGTAACTACCAACTTATGCCGATTAGATAGTTGGTTGATGTGAGAATATTTCATTTTCAGATTGTCAAACTTGAAAATCAATTCTTTCACTACGTAACCTCAACCCCCTTCTAATCTCAATACTTGTCTAAGTTCTTGTTTATCTTGAAGAGTTGTTCTTAGTTCAAGAGCCTAGCCTTTTCATTACTTATAAGTCATCAACTTTCTGAAATTTAGATTTTAGTATTACTTTTCTCTTCTCGCAAATCTCAAGTGGAATCTTGATTAGCTAAGCAATTCCTGAACCTTGATGTTCTAATGAGATTTTAGACTCAACTACCAATTTCGAAGGAGTTAGAGACCTATCTAATTCAGAAAGCTTCGTCAAGAAAGTGTAGCAGGTGAACTTGCATTTGCCACCAATTCTGATTATTAAGATGAAACATTTGAAAAACTGAATAGACAAGTCAACGAGTGGAGATTTTCTACATTCCAAAGGGTTGGATTGAGTTAGGAGTTGAACAAGTAAGAGATGATGCATGTACAGATCAAACTTACGAACATTACTTTGACATGGAGGGAAGTCATGTAAGTTCGTTTTCGTCTAATCAAAGAATGATATGGGACTTTTTTGTAGAGTAGATGAACCATTGAACGCTGTACGATATGATTATCAACAAGCTCAAGCCATCATTGTTCAAGAAAATAACGAATATGGAATGAAAGTTTATAAGACAACACCGTATGCCACGGCGATCGAAAGAAATGCATCAATGAAGATTAAGATAGAAAAGTTAGATATAAGTTTCATAAGGCTGATGCAAGCTAGAGGATACTCTAGATACGACACCAATCAACATCAAAGAAGAAAATAATCCTCGGGATGTACGAGGAGACCTCTGGTGCGTAAGTCACTATTTAAGTTTTGGTTATCATTAGTTATTTAAGAAATTTTGATCTACTTAGGTTAATCAACTTTAGGAAAATGATAACATTTCACTGTCGGGGGTAATCTTGTCTAATGAAACATCAATCTAGTTTCATTCAATTTGTCACTTCGTTTACACTTTCATTTGGAGTTTTTGTGCCTTGTATTTGACCTTTTATCTACTTTGTGACGTTTGTCGTCATGTTCAACTTTCACTCTAAATAGAATCGTTTTTTATAATACCTTGTTATTTCCCGTTACTTATTTTATTATCCTACTTGATAAGCGATCATTTGAATATATTCATTATTTATCTTTGAAATAATCTCAACCATCTACTTATATTGGATGATTACTTATTTATCTTCTCAACTTTCTTCCATTTCTTTGAGGAGACAGGAATCACAATCTTTTCTACTTATCTCCTCGATGTGTCATTTATTTCTTGTTCGGATTTTCGCTTTTCAATTAGCTTTTTATGAGAACTAGTTCACCTCAATTTAGTCACCTCTTTTCGTTCTCATCAAGTACCTCGCTTCTTTACCTCGTGAATAACTTATTCATTCATAGAGGATCATGTACTTGAGTATGAAATATTTTTTCTTAAACTCTCTTATTTCGTATGGTACACCATCACCAGTTTATCCATTTTCCTTGCGAATTCTAAACCTGAAGATTATCCAAGTCGTTATTATATTCTTCCAAATATTAAAATACTTATCCTGTAAGGAATCACAATTTTATAACATTCCTTACAAATGAGTCTATTTTGCTATGGATGACCTTTAACTGACTTCTCTTTGTGAGAGTTGGATTTATACTTCCTATTCATTGTCCAACAGTGATACTTTTGTAAACCAATGAGAGTTTGACCTCTCTTCCTAAAACTTTATTTATCAACCATATTGTGATTCTTTCTGTTGGTTAAGTACCTCATTGTAAACTTAGAGGTTCTATTATCGATTTCGTTTTATGACGTAATCACTCGTTCTACTCTATAACCAGTATTTTCTTGGACCTCGATTGAATGATGAACCTTGCATATTCATTACGCTGATTATCAACTTTTGTTTCTAAAGATTCTCATCTCCTGTGAAACTATTTTCTGTATGTTAGGTCCTTTTTAATACCTTCTCTTGAATTTATTGAATAGAGATTGATGTTGAGTTTGGAAGGTTTTTATCCATGTTTTCGTCTCTCTTTTGTACATGAAATCTAACAAGTTTCATATCTTATTTATCTTATTATTGGAGTCCTTGCTTTGTTTCTTTTTGCCTTCTATGATTGATCCATGTTCAAGGTGGACATCTTAATTTCATTTCTTTACGCTTTTGAGTATTTCTTTTATAGTTATTCGCTTATAGAAATCGCCCTATCTGACTGCCTTTCATTATCGAGTTCTAACTTAGAATGTTTAAACATTCTAAAGGTCATTAATTATTTATTTCATGATATCTTTGGAATCATGGAACTCATGCGATCATTGTTCGGCCTTAAGCTATGGTTTGAAAATTATTGGGTCATTTGTTGCCAATGTTTTCTCTTTGAGCGTCAAGCTTGTTGAATTCTTTAGATGTTTCATTCACAAATATATTTTCAAATCCACACTTGTTTAGAACAAGTTCTACCTTACGCATTGTCTCTCGTTCTTAGTGATTCACTGTTTTACACTCAATGTCAATGTGGGTCTCGTATTTTTAATTCTTTTTCAATTTTGATTGTTCTAAATGTTATTTCTCACCTATTTATCTCTGAACCTTCAAGAGACTAATGTCGACTAGCTTCGCTTGACACACCAATGTGTCTTCAATACTTATTACCTAGTCTACTTGATTATTCAAGAAATTTGATATTTCACTTTCAAGTTCTTCTTACTTTCATTTAAATCATTGTCTTGATTAAGAAGTTATTTCTCAGTTAATGATTAAATTTATTCTCAATTTGGTAGTCATCCTTAATATTTTGACCTTAGTAGTTCTTTTGCTCTACTTGATAGATTTTTTCTAATTGTGGAGCTCTCTAACACAACTACTTTCGAAATGCACATTGCACCCAAGCCTTTGGTTGACTTCCTCCGAAATACTAGTTCACATATGCACTGTTGTAATGAACTTAAGTTTTGATCACTTTTGTTTTCGAGTTTATCTTCAATCTTGGTGGAATCTATTTTACTTTGTTTACCTCACATCGTTGTTCAATCACCCTTATATTTTATTCCTCTTTTATACTAAGAGTTTATCCTTGCTTATTCTAGGGAATTGACCCTTCTACCGTTGTTAGTGCTCACTTATTTTGTTTGCTACATCAGTGGTGTTGCATTTTTGGTTGTTATTCGCTCTGTTGTCCTTTGGTCGTCGTGGGTTTGGTTGAAAATGAGAAGGTGGAATTCTGGGTTCTTCTCGCATTTTCGACGGTTGCCGGTAAACAATATGGATGTAATATGGATTTTTTTATGATAAACTGAAGTTTGTGTAGGTAGACGATGCCATAGTGCCAGCACCAACTTCATCTCCTCTTCAAGATTCTGTTGGAAACTAATAAGTATTAGCAATCAATCTAAATCTCTTCCGCCGAAAGGATAAATATTTCGCAGCGCAAAATTGAGGTACCATCAATTGTTTCTCAATTGCTCGTGTATATATGAGTATGATTATGTTTTTTTGGTTGGATTTATTTATTTTTTTAATTTTATTTTTATTTGTTAATATTGTTTAGTCAGATCAAATTCTAGTCGTAAACATTAGTTCATCCAGAAATAGTTGGAATTTCGCATCACAGGATTTAATATTGATAATGATCCTTTCAATAATTTTTCTAGTTCTTTGTGTGTTTGATGAGGATTAGAATATAATTCTTCATTTATTTACTATTATTGTTTTTTCTTATGTAGATCTTGATTTTATTGAATTAGAGTGAGAAGTTTAAAACCTGGTCTTGTTGAAGATCCTGGGTTTGTTTACTAATTTTAGTTTTCTAATTAGATGAATCGATCACGAATTTCTACTCCAGGGGGACATAGGTTGGGCAATTTCCTGCAAATATAATCCAAATGTAAGATTTTTCCATTGGTAATCTCAAATTTTTGTTGGCGTCTTGAATTTTGTTAGCCACAATTTTGTGTTAGATATTTTTGTACATGTAAGTAAATATAGTACTACGGCTGTAAGTATGAGTTTTATTGCACATGTAGGTTATACTGAATATTTGCATTGAAATTTAAACTTCGTGGTATAAGACAATCAAGAAAAGGTTAGGAGGAAAGTCAAGAATCTTATAAGAGAAGAATTAAAATGTGTTGTTCCTTGCCTTCTATGCCGTTAAATTTGGTTAATTTCTACATGCGAAGTGGGTAATCGACCTAAATTATCACGTGGTTCATTTTATTGAAAGGTGTTCAATTTTTGTTCCCGTATTGCAATATAAATGGAAATTCTTTGACAGTAGATATATAAATTAAATCCCATTTAAGTGTAACGAAATGAGTATTTTAGTGTTAAGTTTAATCCTTTTTGGTGCAATGTTTATATTTGTATTTTGATTTTGTTTTTCTTTTTCCTTTTTTTCATGCTGATTAGTCTGAGAAGGCCGATGATGAATGTGATATGATTGAACTTTACAAGCGCACGGATTATACAGTGAAAGGTGGTTGGTCAAGCGATGAGGCAGGAGAAAATTGGATAACTAACTAGCACATGCTTTTTATAATCCAAATTCGTTAATGATTATGTTATTATTAATATACTTACATCCATGTTTTTGTAGGATGAGGTGATAGTTAGGAAAGCAAAATATGTTGATGAAGGGATTGAGAAGACCGACCAAGAAATAGCAACTGAAGTTCTTGGCCATGCATCTGGTTATATCAAAGGCGTTGATTATGGACCGAAACCTCCAGGTAAACGCAACACATCAACACATTGTCTGATTCGAATACCCAACACCTGCAACATACACTGACAGAAACTCAAGAAAATCTACAGGATTCGAAAGGTCAAGTGATTGAGCTTAAGAATGAAGTCGACGATTTGAATAATCAACTGACTCAGCAAGGCGAGTGCATCAACAAGCTTATGGCCTTCATGAGATCAAATGAGTCTACTTCGGGTGGGAATAATGCCTGATCCATTATATTCCACGTAAGTCGGAATTTCAAATCTCAATTTTGTGAACTTTGTATAGTATTTTTTTGATGATTTGATTATAAGCTAATTTAGAATTATAAATTTTAAATCTGCAGGTATTCTGTTAGATCTAACTTTTGTTTGCCAATGCTGAAGTCCGGCTCAAGTCTTGATATATGAAGTAACTCTTTTAATTTAGTTTGAGCTTCCAGGTCTTTGTTTTGAATGTTCTAGTATATTAATTCTAGTTGTCTAATTTGGTATGTATTCTGAATATTTCAAAGTAATATTTTGGCTAGTTGTCAGTGTTTTGGTATATGTTTGGAATGGTCGAAGAAATATTTTGGAATATTGTTATCATTATATTGTAATAATAAATGCTTCTTTGTTTTCATTTTCATCTTTATGATATTTTTCCTTATAAGAATAATGACAAATTAATGCACATATTCAAGACAATTTATGTTGTCATGAAAGTAAATAATCAAATCGTGTTCACTCAATTATTACAACTTTAAGCGTCACATAAGTATTTCAAATTTGTCACTTTAATAAATTATGACAACTTGTTTCATCACATAATACTTTGAACTTGTCACTTAAACTAAATCATTTATGATGATTGGTTTGTCACCATATAAACTCATTTAATGACAATGGATTTTATCACCATATGTACCCATTAAATCATCATTGAACATATATCTTTTATGATGATAATAAAAATCGTCATATATTGCTAATTTCTTCGTGACAAATAATTTCATCATCTTTAATAGTAAATGGTGACACAATGATTTGTCATTGTAAGTATAGATGTTCAGTGACGGTCAATATTGCGTCACTATAAAACAGATCTATCGTGACGAATTACATTATATTTGGAAATTGTTTAATACATAATATGGCAATATGAGCGTCATAATAACTCAATTGTCACCGTAGTTATGTTTGTCATGGAAAGTCAAATGTTTTGATGACAAATTAAGTGTTCGTCATTGAAAATGTTAACATACGGTGACAAAATCGATCTTTTAATGACAATTTTTCAATCACTTATGTGACGAATTCAGCGTCACCAAATAGAATCATCTATGATGACAATTTACATCAGTGTCATCAAAACCGAACATTTAGTGACGCGCTTGAAAAAGTTGTCAGTTTCACCTATGGTGACAGTCATAGACAACCATTGTGACGCTCAAGTTTCATCATCGTTTCTCTTCAGTGACGAAAAAATAGACTTTTAATGACGAAACGTATCGTCATCGAACATCAAATTTCTTGTAGTGCGCGATAGTAGATTGAACCTAGGCACCGCTTCCTCTAGGGTGGATACACTTTTCAAAAGCCTTCTTGGCCTTGTTGTGGATTTCTTTTCTGATTCTTAGTGACTCTTAGTTAGAATTGCAAGCTTAATCTGCTAATTATCGGGTGCCTTTGCTGGGTAGGCTCCAACGATCTTTTTATCAAACATCTTTAAAAAAAAAAAAAAAAAAGACATTAAATTATAATTTTTCGTTTTGTATTTTAATTTAAGTGAGATTTAGTTTAATTATTGAAGTATGAAACCTCATTTTATGGAAATTTGATTATTTATGTTCATTATAATTTGATATTTGGGTGTTTATTTGAAAGTGAAGATGGGTACAAAGATGTGAGGATTAATTGATCAATCTTATTGTTTGTAGTTAGAAATACTTAAAACTAATATTAATAATGTAGAAAACGTGTTTGATAAATAATTCACAAATAAGAACTTTGAAAAAAAACTAGTTAATTTTTGTTGATGATAATCTTAAATTATGCAATATGATTGCAGTTTTATTCGTAATTATATCTTCACTTGCTCAATATTTATGCGTGCAAATAAAATAGAGCATTTATGTTTAAAAAAATACGTCCTGCCTACCTATTGATTTTTAGAACCATGTTTTAGAATAGTATGAATATTGATATAGATAAGATACGCCTTTTGCAACTGTTGTCCGCAAGGAACTCCATTTTTGTCAATATGGGTATTGTGGCATTGCATTTTAACTGGGAAGTTACTTTTTTTTTTTTTTTTTTTTATCAATTAGACAATAACTGTTGTTTTCAATCTATGCATCAGCAGAGACAAATTTTCTCATTAATATTATTGCTTCTTATGCAGGATTCTCAAAAATACCGGCATTGTTGAGGATTGGCATCCTTTAGTTCAAGAACTTGTATGAACCCTTGGTCATTTAAGAACTTCGTATGATACGCTGATGTCAAATTTAGTTTGTCATTGTGTATCTTGCTGTCAAATGCAGTCATTCGCAATTAATTTAAAATTATTGATGTGAAATTGTGAATAATTTTGCTGTTACTAGGAAGCTGCATTTTGGATTCTATAAAAACCAATGTAACTAGAATGTATCATTTCTGCATGGTTTTTGTTGGGTTCGCTATAATCGTACGGGGCCTACGCAACGGAATTTAAAAATTTTTAAAATATTAAAACAAATATATATATATATATCAAATATATATACTAAGCCCCATATATTTCATAAACGATTTTAACGATTGTCATTTTCTATATATTTTGTATCGAATACAAATATTTTGATTCTTATAAAAATAAATTAATTAATACCTCTCGATTAATTTCTTCAAGCGAGCGACGATTGAGAGGGAATCAATTCCCGGCTATGTGGCTAACACCGAAACTTCTCGCCTCAGGGATCCAAGCGTATCCCCTCTAATTGAGTCCACATTTTAATTGCGACACCGGAAAAAATTTTCGCTAGTAAAATCGTTCCGTTTTCAAATTGATAGGAATAACAATTAATCCAACAATCAATAATTGATTGAAGATTAATTATTGTAGATGAGAAATTATCAATTATTATTCATCTACAAATTGAAAATCAAAATAAAATTTAAAAGGTTAATATTTTTTTTGTTTTCTTACATAATCAAATATATATAATTAAATATTTAATCCAACAATTGAATTAAAATAAAATCTCATTTAGTTAATCTAAATTAATTAATTATTCCAATTATTGGAGTTATCAATCTTGAAATGTCAACAACCAAAATTATGTGTGACCCTTTTAGTT
>BMAC01000310.1:338693-350544 GCA_014905375.1 Phtheirospermum japonicum
TGATTATTCCTCTGCTTTTCAGCATATGATGTATCAGAGTCATAATTCCGATACTTCAAATTCTACTGCTGCTATGGGAAATTCGTATGGCGGATTATCGGGTTCGGGTTCGGGCTCGTTTAACCCGATTCAGTTGAAGATGGATCGCGTTAACGGTGTTGGCTAATTCTAGCCTCGTTCGTCACAGCAGCTCGCGAGTTGAACTATTTGCAAACATAGATATCAAAAATGGTAGTAATTATTAATTTTTTATTTTATTTTTTTGCTTGAGATCGTAATTTGGCTTGATTGCTTTCAGAGAGTAGAGAATGAAATGCATATGTGGATTTCTAGGGGATTTTGTGTGTTTGAATGTGATTGATTAATATAAGAATTTCTTTTTTTTTGGCAGTGATAATTTAAGTGTTCCTTATTTTTTTTGAAATCCTTTGTATGTGAAATGATTATTCCTCTGCTTTTCAGCATATGATGTATCAGAGTCATAATTCCGATACTTCAAATTCTACTGCTGCTATGGGAAATTCGTATGGCGGATTATCGGGTTCGGGTTCGGGCTCGTTTAACCCGATTCAGTTGAAGATGGATCGCGTTAACGGTGTTGCTAATTCTAGCCTCGTTCGTCACAGCAGCTCGCGAGTTGAACTATTTGCAAACATAGATATCAAAAATGGTAGTAATTATTAATTTTTTATTTTATTTTTTTGCTTGAGATCGTAATTTGGCTTGATTGCTTTATTTTCTAGCCTCTCAGCTACAGTCAATTTCATTTTCTTCTGAAAATATAATAGTTTATTTGCAAATAAATCACAACTTTGGTTCAAAAAGGTATAATAAATCTGTTTGTGTTGTAGGGTTAATTTTTGTGAATTTCGATATTTTTTTTTAAATCTCCATCGATTTCTGTGTTCTGACAAGAATTAAAGACACGTTAGCTAAAATGTGTTAGAAATTTACATAGTTTGGAACAATGAGAGGCATGGGTGAACCATCATCTTCATCTGCTAGCAAGTTCAAGAGTCAAATGAATTTCTCCTCAAGGCATTCATCCTCACGGATGATGAACACAATTTCTGAGTTTGATATTAAGGGAGAAAATATTACAACAAACAGACAGTTTGATGAAAATCGTGGTAGCGAAGTCGATTACATCACCGGTCTCCCAATGAACACTTGGGACGAGTCCGATGATTTCTTCAAAGGACTATCTGAAAACGATAGTAAAAGATTTTCGAGCAAGAATGCCTCGGATGATCAGGTTTCGTAATTTTTATATTTTTTAAGTTAAATTAAAATGATGATAACAAATTAATAATTGAAAAATGGGGCAAAGTAATGAAGGTGTGAATCGACCTTCAACTCAATTGTCTCATCATTTAAGTTTGCCTACAAGCTCTTCGGAGTTATCAGCCATGGATAAGTTGTTGCAAGACTCGGTTCCGTGTAAAATCATATCCAAACGAGGCTTTGCCACTCACCCGCGCCGCATTGCTAAAAGGGTAAAGTAAATCTTTTTTTAATGACCAAAAGCCAATTTTTGCGAACCAGAATTAGGTGAAATATTGATGTAAATTTATTTTAGGTGAGAAGAAATAAAATTAGCGAGCGAATCAGGAAGCTGCAAGAACTTGTGCCTAATATGGATAAGGTAAAAAAAATATTTTTTATTTTTAATAATCTATGTTGTTTTATTTTTATTTTTTTTACATTGTACGGAAATTACATTTAAACTATTGGTTATTTCAGCAAACAAATACATCTGATATGTTGGATTTGGCTATTGATTACATTAAGGATCTTTAAAGGCAAGTAAAGGTATGTGTTCATTGTGACTTCAAATACAAAGAGCTTTTGCATCCACTTTAGCATCCTTTTGCGTATTTGCTTGTTCTTTGAACTTTATATATTTTTTTTCAGACGCTTTCTGATAATCGTGCAAATTGCTCCTGCTTGGGTAAATAGAATTCGAAGGATAATTCGGGAAAGGTGATTATGACGTTGAAGGTTTTGAAAGATTCAAGTCTTGCTGATTTGAGGAAGCTGATAGAGATTCATCTCGAGGGGGATCAGCAAGCCTCCACTTTTCTTGTTCTTTCCGGGGACCCTTCTGGTGCTCCAGTGGCTAAGGAGAAAGAGGCAACTATACAAGCAAGTAAGCTTCCGATTTGCAACAACCAGCTACGTAATGGTGGTCGTTTGGCTTATCCGCGCCCTGTGAAGCCGATCCAGTGGCCTGGTCGTCAGCTATTTAGCCCTCTGGAGAACAAGATGGCAGCAGCTACAACGCCGAACTCACATATAACAAAGAAAAGCGAAGACTGTTTTTTGCCTGATATAGCTCCGCACTTGATTTTAACACCTTTTATTACCGGCCGATTATTAAAACTATAGTTCAAGTGTTGTACTACTACATATGTCGATAATATATTTTTTAATTCTGTTTGAAAAGTTATAAATTAAATTCTTATTGTTAGTTAGCTTTGAAATGAGCCGATTTGAACAAATCAAGCTAGTTCAATTTCTCTGTCGAATTTCAAATTGTTGGTTGGATTGTGATCATGTATAGTTGAAAGTTTTGTTCCTGGATTTTAAATTATTTTTTGATTTGTTCTTTAAAAGTCATTGACCTTGCTACTAACATTCATCTTGGATGGAACTGGGAGTCTGTACAGGTATTTGATGTGGCTATTTTATATATAGAGGGTATTTTGTGCATGTAGTTATGAACTAATGTGCACACGCGTATGAACTAATGTGCACACGCGTATGAACTAATGTGCAATTTGATGTGCATATTTTATTTTAATAGTTTTGTGTATAGTAGCTATTTGTGCATGTAGTTATGAACTAATGTGTACGAGTGTATTAACTAATGTGCAATTTGATGTGAATGTAAATTTTAATTGTTTTGTATATAGAGGTTATTTTGTTCATGTAGTTATGAACTAATGTGCACGCGCGTATGAACTAATGTGCAATTTGTTGTGCACGCTTGGGTGAACTAATGTAGAAGAAATCTTTTGTGACTCAAAAAAGTGTGTTTTGCATATTTAAAATTTTTAATAATGGTCCTAGTGTGGGAAAGACAAATATTTAAGTTTTCAAGTTTTTAACTTCGATGGTTGCACTTTTGGTTGGACATATGTTATTGCATTACTTGTGTAAATGATATCATTACAATCCGATCATCAGGTTGGATTTGCCATTAGACCCAAATTAAGTATTGTCGATGTATGATAAGGAAATATGTAAACATATTTAAATATACGATAACAAGCAAATAGAGAAAGAAAACGCCAAAAATGTCTTATTTCTAAGTCTCAGACAAAACTATAGTCTAATTAATTTGTACGAAAAGCCCAAAAGACCATCACCTAAAATAGGAATTTATAAAATAAGCCAAACAACTACACCATCGTCTGACTTTATTTTTGTGCTATGACGGACGTCGAAACCAACCTCCTTGGCATAAGGCTTGTAAAACTGTATAGTTTCATCCAAACTTTTAAACTTCTGATTAACAAAAGGTTTAATTGAATCTTCACATATCAGAACCCAATATTTTGTAAATCGGGTGTCATGACCATAGTTTGTCGAACAGGCTCACAATTGTGGGAAGAACATTCAACATCACCTGAAAAACCTCGCATTCAATCAGTGCACAAAACAATACATGCCACATATAACACGACAGAAAAATTATTTAAAACTTCATAACACAGTGCCAAACACCATTCAACACGGACGTGCACCAGGGAACACACTAATGTGCACAAACTGACACTGAATTGTGCACAAAACAAATCATACAGCAAACACATCTGACGATGACAAGCACCAATTTTTTTAAGACTTCACGACACGTGCTAAACACCATTCAGCACGGACGTGCACAAGGGAACATACTAATGTGCAAAAACTGACACTGAGTTGTGCACAAAACTAATCATACAGCAACCACATCAGACGAAGACACTCACAGATTTTTTTAAGACTTCACGACACGTGCAAAACACCATTCAGCATGGACGTGAACAAGGAAACACACTAATGTGCATAAACTGACACTGAGTTGTGCACAAAACAAATCATACATCAACCACATCAGACGACGACACTCAGAGACTTCTTTTTAAGACTTCACGACATGTGCAAAACACCATTCAGCACGGACGTGTATAAGGGAATACACTAATGTGCTCAAATTGACACTGAGTTGTGCACAAAACAAATCATACAACAACTACATCAGACGACGACACTCAGAGATTTTTTTAAGACTTCACGACACGTGCAAAACACCATTCAGCACGGACGTGCACAAGAGAAAACACTAATGTGCACAAACTGACACTGAGTTGTGCACAAAACAAATCAGACAGCAACCACATCAGACGACAACATGTACGGATTTTTACCAGGTTAACTCAAAAAAATACAAAATAAAAAATTCAAAAATTAGATCAAATCCACTAATTTAAAATAAAACATTACCTGATTCATTCAAAATTGAAGCCATCGGTGTGCAACCAAAATTGAACCAAGAAAAAATCAAATTGAATAAGGGACCAAAATCGAATAAGAATCTCCAAAATTGAACAGGATACTCCGACCTAACCCTAAATTCGAACAAGATTATCACGCCAATCTCTATTACTCCGTCCAAAACCTAAATTCGAACAAGATTTAAAGGAATATGAATAAATTTCTTGATAAAATTACTTTTCGATTGAAGGAACAGAGCTGATGAATCGAGTAGGAGATGAATCGAGAACGGAGATGAATCGGGTTCTGGCGTTTCGTGTGAACAGGGAGGTTTTTAGGGTCGCGTGAACAGGGAGGTTTCGTCGTGAATGGCGTCGTGAAAAGGGAGGTTTTTAGGGTCGCGTGAACAGGGCGTGGCCTTTTGCCTGTAAACCTTGCGACTCCGAGACCGGCTGTGAGCAGGAGAGATTTGAGGCTGCCTCGAGGTTTTGCCGTGAACGGGTTCACGGGTTTGGGTTTTTAAAGCTTGTGGTTTTTTTTTTGCCAATATTAGGGATTTCAATTTGTTTGATTAAATCTAATCCATTAGATTAGATTAGATATAATGGCTAGGATTTATTCTCATTTCTCACCCACGAACCCATTCTCACCGGAACCCAACCCTATATATATATATATATATATATATATATATATATATATATATATATATATATATATATATATATATATATATATACTAGTATTGTGCCCGTGCGTTGCACGATAATTTTTCATTTTATTTTATGTAAAATAAAAATAAATATTTTAAATGTATTAAAGTATTTAAATAAGTAATTGTATATATGTATACTTAAGTTATATGTGTGTGTGTGTGTGTATTTTGGTGAGAACCATCACTCGTTCTCAAATTAGAGATGACTTATTTTACCATAACTGCTCCATATATATAAATCAACTAAATATTATTTAAAGATCGAACAGAATTGAAAATAATATAATCTGGTTCATAAAAGAATTGTTATTAGACGAAATGTAGTTTATAAATTATAAAAAAATTTCTTATACACAACTTTTGTAGTTTTGTTACAATATTTATTCTCATCATCGTCGATCAATATTTTTATACCCTTACAATTGGTCACCCTTGATATCAAGGATGACAAATCAGTCGTGTCGGGTTCTTATCGGGCTGGCACAATAAGGCAAGACACGATAATCATAGGCACGAACACTACACGATAAGCTTATCGGGCCTATAATCTAAACCCAAATCACGACACGCTAAAAATATGAAAAGTACGACACGGTACGATAGGCACAATAAACAAAAATACTGAATTTATTTAATAGATGTAATATACATGATTTTCTTAATAGATGTAATACATATCTATAAAATTATCAATACAAATTGTCAAATACATTTAAAATTATAATATGACAAATGTACTAATGATAAATTAAAGATCACAAATAATAACAATGAGTAAATGAATACAAAAGGGGGAAATTAAAATATTATCGAGTCTTATCGTGTTTATCGGGTTAGCGCGTTATCAACTCATACTTAACGTGTCTTATCGTGTCAGCCTGATAAGGCACGAATCCAATAAGCCTCAATCCATAGCCTATTATTTTGTGTTGTGTTCATGTCGGTCAATCATGTCCTGCCTCATTTTTCCACCCCTACTTGATATAGCAACGTACAACTGATCATGACTGAAAACTGAATTTTTCAGGAAAAGTCCAACGTGAGAGAGAGATTGTCCTTGAATTTTGTTGATCATCATAGTATATGACACAATCAGAGGAAGTTGTCGCTGTTGGAATTTGAAAGGCAAGCTCTAATTAGATGGTGTGACAATCATTTTAGGGATGAACAACAATTCACCTGCATTGCTTCTTTGAGAAATATTAGCCTATACAATATGATCGTCAAGTTTTGTAACAACCAACATTACACAACACAATGAAATGAATCAATATTCTCAACAACATGAGTGGAATTCTAATTTTTAGTTTTAGCTCATAGTTCGGCAACCCATAACACTTAATGAAAGCTGCGTATTATAATTATTTTGCGATCTCATCACGTCTTTCAATGTTTTGTCCAGAGTATCAGAATAATGGCTATGCATCATTGGAGATTCATCCCAAATAATGAGATGCGCATCCACCATTAATTTTGCAAGTGGAGTACCAGGAATCATCGAGATCTTGTTGGATATTAAAAGGAACCCTAAATCTAGAATGCCTAATTCTTCCTTTCGAAATAAGAGAACTTATTTCGTTAGATATTACATTAACAATTCCCATATTAGATTTGTAGAAAGCGTCATCTGTATCCGTAGATGAGAAATAAACCACACTTGGTTAAATGTATGCATCCATGACTTTATCAATTTTGGCATAAAATGTATTAAAATATTTAAATAAGTAATTGTATATATGTATACTTAAGTTATATGTATGTATGTATGTATGTATGTATGTATGTATGTATGTATATATGTATGTATGTATGTATGTATGTATATATGTATGTATGTATGTATGTATGTATGTATGTATGTACGTATGTATGTATTTCGTTGAGAACCATCCCTAGTTCTCACATCATAGATGGTTTTTACCGAAACCACTCCCTATATATAATACATCTAAATATTATTTAAAATTCGAATAATATTGAAAATAATATAACCTGTTCATAGAATGATTGTTATTAGACGAAATATACTTTACAAATTATGAAAAAATTTCTTATACACAATATTTATAATATTATTAATACGTTTATTCTAATCATCGCCGATCAATATTTTAAACCCTTACAATTAGTCACACTCGATATAGCAACGTACAATTAACCATGACTGAAAACTGGCTTATTTAGGAAAATATTTGTTTGGTAATTCTAAACTTTTGCAACACCATCATCTCCAAAAATATTTGTTTGATCATTCTAAATGAATTATTTTACTATCTAGCATGGATTGTAGATATGCTACAAATTTGGTATGAATAGGATTTTTTACATTGTTACCTCTACATAGTGAGCAAATAATAGTATAAGTATACGAAATAAAATATGAATACTCAAATGAAGTTAAAGTGAATGGTATGTAAAACGTAAATGCATATCTAATGGAATTATGTAGATTTTGAATTTTGATATAAATTAAAAAGTGGTCAAATTATTTTTGAGAAAAAATGACAAATTTCATATTATTGGACTCACAATAAAAACCAAAATAAAATAAAATAAAATATACATATATTCAATGATCTTATTAATTTTTGTAGATATTAATTAAGGTATCCATCTTAATAATGTTAAGAGAATTCTTACATAATTAAAAAGGAAACTATATCACCATTAATATTAAACATTATTTATGAGATCAATTCAAATAAAAAAAAGTATTGAATCGTAATAATATTTGATAGATAATACGTTAATAGCTAATAAAATAAATACTAAATTATGTTATCATTTTTATATAATCTAATTGAAAAAAGTGGTCAAATTACTTTTGATATTATTTGGACTCACAATTAAAAAAAACAAAAAAAGATCAAATAAAATAATATTTATATGTGTTTGTGTGTGTATATATATATATGATAGGGCAGGAGTATGCCTGACCTGGTACGGGTAGACCTGTTTTGGGCAGGATTAGGGTGACCAATGGTTCTGGTTTGATCTCCTCCTTGAGGGAAGTTGCGTTGGACTCGTTCCCAGGTAAAGACTTGGAGAATTATTAAAAGAGTAGTTCAAGATAGGTTGGAGCTCTAAATCTAATCTGGGCTAAGTAGAAGGAAACAAGGTCAAGCCTGATCCTAGCGAAAGACCTGGTTGAGCCCTCTTAGAGATAAAGCTGACCAGCTTGGGCATCAGGATCATTGATAGGAAAAGAGAACTGGATTGTGACAGATCTGGTTCCTTGAACCCCATTAGAGGAGACAAGTGGGACCATTTGTTAGAATTGGTTGTTTAAACGGCCCTTGATTCGCGGCCTTGGTTCTCTGAGATCCCGGCTGGGGTCCCCACTAAAAGAAACTATAAATATCTCAGCCCCCAGGCTGAGAGAGGTATGTCATTCTTTTGAAGCACTCCTTCTTTGCTTTCTGGAAAAACACCTCAAACGCTTACTGACTTAAGTATCAGAGAGGTTTCCACCGGAAAGCCACCGGTGGTCCTTTCTAACTTGTGTTTGTGTGCAGATCAGGTGGGTGTTCAAGGCTCCAGGTGTTGTTTTTTACGTCGGGCATATTTTGGGCTGAAACAATTGGCGCCATCTGTGGGAAATCTTTCAACGAGCTAAGGTGTGAGTATGGCTTCAGATGGGTTACGGAGGAAGTTGGTGGGTGAGCTTGGTGGAACCCCTAGCTCCGCCGCGCCATGGGGTATGCCGAGATTGGCAGAGACGTCCACGGCAAGGCCAGAGGAGGCAGAACCGGCAATCGAAACTGGATCAGGTGTTACGCCACCTCTTTCTGGGGGGCCAATGCCTATCGCCGGTGGATTACTAAATGAGGCCTTGCTCAAACAACTGTCGGAGTTAATCGGCAAGGCTGTGGAGAAAAAATTTGCTGAGGTATCAACGCCACCATCCGGCGTGCGGCCAGAACGAACGGTCCCATTGGCAGAAACCGAGCCGCCACACAACCACCGTGTGGATCGGACTCTTCTTTAGGATAGAGAAGAGAATTTCTCTACTTCCGATAGCGAGACCTCAAGTCAGACCAATCCGGGTCTGGCTGAGCAGATGCAGAGCCTGCAGAAGGAAGTGCGGGAGTTTAAGAAGAAAATGGCGAATGACAGCGCGGTTCCGGCAAGGAGGGGCACTCCGTTTACGGAAGAGGTCATGCGTGACGACGTTCCAGCCTCCTACAGGTCTTTGGGTTTCGAATACAACGGGACCACTGATCCCTGGGATCATTTGAGCCGATTTGAGATCGCGGTGGCTGTGCATAAATTCTCAGACGCGGTTATGTGTAGGGTCTTTCTGATGACCTTCACTAAATCGGCTCAACTCTGGTTCAGCCAGCTGCCACCGAGATCTATCAGTAACTTTGACGAATTCAGTTCGGCCTTCCTGCACCAGTTCACGAGCTGTAGGAAATACCAGAAAATGCCACTCGAACTTTTTAGCCTAAAGCAGAAAGAGAATGAGAGCCTGCGCGCTTACATCAACAGGTTTACCACGGCTAAATTAGAGGTACCTTCGGCTTCTGAAGAACTGTTGGTGAATGCTCTGGCTCAGGGCCTAAGGAGAGGAGAATTTTTCCAATCGCTGGTGGTGAAACCAGCTCTGAAATTTAGAGAGCTTTTAGAAAGAGCCGAAAAGTATATCCATCTGGAGGAGGCGTTGAAAATCAAGGAGGAGGGAGGGAAGAAACGGGAAAGGTATGACAGAGAAGACAGGGTAGCGGTGAAAAAGTCCAGGCCAGAGCTATCCATGGGCAGACCTCATTTTGACAGGTATACCCCTTTGGCAACCCCTCAGGGAGAGATACTGCAAGCAATAGAACGGCATCCAGAGCTGAAATGGCCCAAAACCTATTCACAAAAGTCGAGGAAAGAAAGGTCGGACCGTTTCTGCCATTTCCATAATGAATATGGGCATAGTACTAATGAATGTACGCATTTGAAAGATGAGCTAGAGAGGATGGTCCAAGCAGGGCACCTGAAGGAGTCTGTCCGTATGAGGAAAGACGAGGCCAGATCTGGTCGTAGCAGCTACAATCATGCTCCACAAAACAAAAGAGATCAGGATAGGGTGCGAGCTGAAGCAAGAAGATCTGACCAAGCGCAGGCCATTCATGGAGAAATACATATGATTACGGGTGGAGAGCTGGAAGAGCACTCTAAAATAACGCAGCATAATTATGTCATAGCTGCTAAAGATTTGATTAGGAAGTCACGAGAGGTTGGGCAGTTGGCGTCTGCGCCAAACATCTATTTTGGATCAGAGGATGGTGATGGCATCCTGGCTCCGCACATGGACGCTTTAGTCATAACGGCTACTATTGCCAATTATAACGTGCGGAGAATGTTTGTGGATACAGGGAGCTCTGTGTTAGAATTAGGTGACCAACAAGCCAACTTGTGGATGTGGTCTGACCATTCTCTTGTAATACAATCGGGTTTTTATTCGTAATAATATCTTTTATATATATTGGCATTCCATATCTTTTATGCCATGCTAGTTGCATAGGTATGGTCCTGATGAAGTTACTCTATTACGGTGGATTGGTCTAGCAGAACCGTGAGATAATCCAGCACGTAATGTAACTCGTCGAACTTATTCCTAGTCAAAGGGTTACGCCATAATGAGGATACAGGCATTTCCCAATAAGACTAGTACTTAGTGTATGTGGACCGCATCTCATCGGTCCACGGTGTCTGGACATCGACATACATAAGTAGGTGCTCATAAGATGAGTTCACTGAACTCCCTCACCTAGAAATCTCTAAGTGGTTCCCACTCATCGAGTAGATGATTTCTATGGTATAGCGTACAACAATTAATCCCCTACTACCATCGCACAGACTTCCACTAGATTCCCGACTATGCGAACGTTGCCCCTTTTGATCGGCCTCCAAGGAGACACAGAGACAGGTCACAACATAGCCTGTCCTCTAGTGAAGTCACGATGAGGTCTGGGTCTTAAGGATTAATGTTGTACGCTATACCATAGAAATCATCTACTCGATGAGTGGGAACCACTTAGAGATTTCTAGGTGAGGGAGTTCAGTGAACTCATCTTATGAGCACCTACTTATGTATGTCGATGTCCAGACACCGTGACCGATGAGATGCGGTCCACATACACTAAGTACTAGTCTTAATGGGAAAGGCCTGTATCCTCATTATGGCGTAACCCTTTGACTAGGAACAAGTTCGACGAGTTACATTACGTGCTGGATTATCTCACGGTTCTGGCTAGACCAATCCACCGTAATAAAGTAACTTCATCAGGACCATACCTATGCAACTAGCATGGGATAAAAGATATGGAATGCCAATATGTATAAAAGATATTATTACGAATAAAAACCGATTGTATTACAAGAGAATGGTCAGACCACAGCCACAAGTTGGCTTGTTGGTCACCTATTCCTAACACGATCGACTACGCAATTCACGCGGGAATTCACGAGCCTTTTTCATTCTTCTCCATTCCGAATTCGCCTTGGTGATTGTCCGATTCCTCGTTCCCTTTCCGAATAAAGTCGAGGTACTTCGTTTGTTCTAAATCTTTGAGGGGCTTGATTATTGTTATTGGTTGTGTGTTGGGTAGGAATTGGAGCCATCCTTTTTGATCTTCTCCTTTAAAAACTTTGCCCATAAAGTGC
>BMAC01000310.1:355342-466942 GCA_014905375.1 Phtheirospermum japonicum
TAAAATCCCTCATTCTTTTGAATTGATACCGCTTTTAAGGTTTTGTGAAATCAATTGCGTCCAAGTACCATTTTACAATATATAAATAATAAGTTTGAAAACATTATGCACTTATACACACTCAAAGACAAGAACCTCAAATCAAACTTAATTAACTTCGACAGGCAAGCCATACAAATACAATATTGCGCAGCAATAGCAATCAATCACGTAAAAAAAAATTAAGAATTGCACAAATTTTACTATAAATAACACTCAACCAGCCCCCCCCTTTAAAAATGAGGGCAAACTCCTGATTGCCATAAGTAAAAGAAAAGAAAAGCAAGGGAGATAGGGAATAAGAGAACATCCCTGAAAAATTGGCGAGCAACTCCAAAAAGGCGTTCGTGCAATAATCCTTCGTCTCGAAATACTCCCTCTGTTTCACAATATAAGTCATTTTAGAAAAAAACACACTTATTAAGAAACCTAGATAAATGAGTAAATAATTAATTTTTTGTTATCGTAAACTACCCACCTTCTTTTATCTTACTCTCTCTCCTCAAATATCTCTATTCCCAACTCACTTTTTACCTTTTTCTTTCTATCTCTCCTCCAATATCTCAATTTTCAATTCACTTTTTACCTTTTTCCTTCTCTCTCTTCTCCTAAATTTGTGTGGAAAAAGCAAAACGACTTATATTGTGAAACAAGAATTTTACTCTAAAACGACTTATATTTTGAAACAGAGGGAGTATACACCTAACGGTTGCTGCTAACGGTTGCACCAACCGTTAGAAACCAACCGTTAGCGGGCCCAAAAAGCCCAGAAACAGATTTTTCGGCCCAGTTCACAGAAAAAATTCTATAAATACCCTCCTTAATCCGAATTTCGAAGGAAGAGGTCTGGGTGTGCGTGTGCTAACCCTAGAACAGAGTAAACCTAGGGTTTTGGAGACGGAAAACAACAACAACAAGACGCAACGATCAAAGAGCAACCAAGAATCGACGACGACGAGTTCCCGAGCCCGTTCGACGCCGTTCATCCGTTTTCGCCCATTTCGCTGCGTTTCCTCTTCGGAATAGCCGAAGTACTTTCAGTTTCAAGTAGATTAAACAAGTACTCTTAAACCTTTAATTAGTTTCGTAGTTTTAAATCGTTAGTTTCAAGTTTCGAATATTATTTAGTTTTCCTACGTATTTTGTTTGGATTCCTTTGAACGTATTTAATTTATTAGTTTCCGTTTATATTCCGTAATTCATGTTTTATATTGGATGTGTGGTGTCCTGTTGGTTTGGAATTAGTTCATGTGTGCAGGTTCACCGTTTGATAAATCTGGGTTGTTAAAGGTTACAACTAAAGGTTACTCCAACCTTTAATAGTAACCGTTAGCATTTAGTTTAGTTCAGAATTGTTAAAGGTTACAGCTAAAGGTTACTCCAACCTTTAACAGTAACCCTTAGCGGTTCACAGTTTATTTCAGATTTGTTAAAGGTTACAGCTAAAGGTTACTCCAACCTTTAACAGCAACCTTTAGCGGTTAGTTTAGTTATTTAGAATTCAATTTTCATGCAATCTGTTAGTTTAATTTATTAGTTAGATTTCCAGTTTTAGAGGTTTAAATTAGGTTTATAATTAGTTAGGTTTATCTGTTAGTTGGAGATTAGTTTACGTATGCAGTTCATGTTAAGTTTTTGCCAACAGTTAGTGTTAACCGTTGCTGTTAAACGTTACTGCTAAAGGTTGGACCAACAGTTAGCAGTAACCGTTAGTGCTAAAGGTTGCAGGCAGTAACAGTTAGCGCTAAAGGTTGCAACAGTTAGCAGTTTTTCACTTGAATGTTTAGTTTAAATTGCTGAATCTGAATTTCTTTTAGTTATTAAATTAGTTTAATTTACTAATTAGTTTAGAACAATTAGTTAATGCCTTTTAATTTCTTAGTTGATAATTTTCAAAAATAAAATTTATACAAGTTCTCGTGTTAAACATTGTGATTAAACAAACATTAAAAATTCCGAACGTCAGTCCTTGAGAGACGACTCGAGTTAAGCTTGCCAACCTACACGCGATCCCGTTATTTTGCGGGCGAGCTACTAAATTTCTGAAAATTATTTATAAAGTAGGCACACAGAAAAGCTCGAATCAAAAATTGGCGCCGTTGCCGGGGACTGAAATAGGTTTTGATAATGTTTGTTCGTGTTATTTGCTTTTCCGTCTATTTGTATAAAGGTTCTTTGTTTTCCACTCGATGCGTTGATGTTGTTTGCGGTTGATGCTAGGATGTCGAGAAGTCGAGGATTTCAATCGACAGCCAAACAATGGTATGAAAATCCATTCGATTTTCCTGTTTCTAGACCGGCCATTCCAATAAATCCTTCGATGAAAGAGTATGAAATAGATGATTGGTACTACGCGCAACTGCCGGAGTTCCATGGGCATGAGAGCGAGGATCCGGTGGAGTTCATTCGAAAATACAAAGCAGTCACCCAGACTTTTCCTCGTCTCAACCTTACAAGAGAGCAAATTAGGAGGCGTTTCTTTCTGTGGCAACTAAATGGTAAACCATATCAATGGCTGATAAACTTGGGGCCCGATTCTTTGCCAAATTGGGAGGACGTATACGAAGAATTCACGGTGAGATTTTACACTCCTAAATGGAAACACTACTACTCAAGCCGAGATGATGCTCCATACACCCCACACATTTTTATTGACGAGTCTTTCAATTCTTACTTTTCGAGCCATAAATGTAGCCGCTGCGGAGCACTTGGGCATTGGGTGACTGAATGCCAAGTTACATTTACCGAGTAGCCACTGGAGGATGATATTGCCACAGAGTCTAATGCTTCTTACGACCACTTTTCCTATTATCCTAGCTGTGACGAACACGAGCTTGATGACCAATTTTTAGCGCGGCAAGAGGTTTAAGAAGCTGAGACCATTTTTTATGCAGACGACATTGAGCAATTAACGGATGATGACTTATCTAAGATTGCGGAGTATTTAGAGAGTTCGAGTGCTCGAATAATAGCTTTGTTGAGAGAATCATCAAGCGCGGGGGATGAGGAATAAATTATTGATGTTGTGGAGCCCATCGTCAAGGTAGAGATTCCGTTCCCAACTACTTGTTTAGAGGAGGAATGTAACGATGAGGTTATGGAAGATTTGGATGAATTTGTCCCTCTTGTGCTTGATGATGTCGTGTTGGATGATGATGTGAAGATTTTGCCCTTGGGGAATCTGGAGGTTGATGTAGTGATGAGTTTGCTTGAGTCTTGCATGGAAGAATACGACATGGTGCCGATTTTGGAGAATGTGATTGTTGAGCATCACGTCATGCCAATAGAGATTCCGGTGGATGCTGCGAATTCAAGCTTAATTGAAGGAGTTGAAGGGGATGAGCAAAATTTAGAAAATGAATTTACTCCTCTTGAACTGGATAGTTTAGACGACAACGCCGAATTTTTCAACCGGGAGGCAGCAATTTTGGGGATAATTGCAAACAACGTTGCTGTGGACGATATAAATTTTGATGAATTTTCAGATGAGGATGTTATGCCACACAAACCGTTAATGAACTTTAATTTTAACGTAGTGGACTATTTAATCAAGGAAGATGCGAAGGCCGAGTCTATTTTTGAGCCACCCAAAGCTTTCAACGATTTAGAGATGGAGATGGTGGATGATAAAGTAAAGGGACTTGGAGTGGAGGATGATAGATTCTTGTGTTCGACGGATTTCCTCGTTTCTCCAAAGGTTTCGGATCACCATGTGCCCGAATTGATTATTGATGTGTTTATGGTGATATATTATTCTCTTTTTCGACCCCCGAAGCGAGTTAATATTTTTGTTCTACGATTTGCTTACCATGCACGCCTTGGAGGAATACATTGCCTATGCTTACTATTGGAGAACACTAAGGCGTGGCACGATCGTCACCTTTTCTTAGATCCGGGATAACATCGTTCGTAGAAGGCGTCGAGGTTTTGACGTTAAACAAGCGCTTCTTGGGAGGCAACCCAAGTATTCATTTTATTTTCTTTTTAGTTTGTTTTTGTTCGTTTATTTGTCTTTCTAGGTATTTCTGCAAGACATTTTCGATCACGATTGGAGACGAAAGATGATTGCACAAGCACTTTTTGGAGTCGCTCGACTATTTCTCAGGGACGTTCCCTTACTCCTTTCCTTGTTTGATTTTATTTATATTTATGGCAATCAGGAGTTTGCCACATTTTTAAAGGGGGGGGGATGGTTGAGTGTGAATTATAGTTGAAATTTGTGCAAATTTAAAATTTTTCGTGGGTTTGTAGTGCTAAATTTTACGTGATTGATCACTATTTCTGCGCTGTATTATGTTTGTATGGCTTGCCTGTCAAAGTTAGCTAAGTATGATTTGAGGTTTTTGTCTTTTGAGCGTGCATAAGCGCATAAAAATTTTCAAAACTATTATCATATATTTGTAAAATGGTACTTGAATGCAATTGATTTCGCGAAACCTTAAAAGCAGCGTCAATCCAAAACTTTTTCATGCAAAAAGCATGTAATTAGCTTGAGTGATTATCATCATTGCATGTTCTTGAATAAGTTTTGATTTGAGATCTCTTTGAAATCGCTGTGTGTAGTTGACTTTGAAAATGACGTTAAGGCACATATAAAACCTTATTCCGGCCATATTCATATATTTTAGCCACTATAAATTCCAAATGAGCCCCTCATAGCCAGATAATCCATGCCTATAGCCATGAGTGTTTTTGAGTCGACCCTACAACCCATTAAAAGCGTGGGGTAGGAGTTGGTAACTTTTATTGGTTATTAGTGTTTTGGAGTTTTTACAAGGGATTTATGAATTTTTGTAATAAAGGATCACCATCCTTCAATAAAAAGAAAAAGAAAACAATAACCTTAACGGTTACTGAGAACTGATGTTAACGGTTAGAATGCTGAGTTCAGAGCTAACGGTCACTTTCCAGAACGGTTTCATTACAACCGATGTCGTCGTCCAGAAATGCCAAAAAAAATAATACACCTAACGGTTGCTGGCTAACGGTTGCAACCAACCGTTAGCGGGCCCAGAAAGCCCAGAAACAGATTTTTCGGCCCAGTTTGCGGAAAAAATTCTATAAATACCTTCCTTAATCCGAATTTCGAAGGAGAGGTCGGTGTGTGCGTGTGCTAACCCTAAAAACGGAGTAAATCTAGGGTTTTGGAGATGGAAAACAACAACAAGACGCGACGATCAAGGAGCAACCAAGAATCGACGACGACGAGTTCTCGAGCCCGTTCGACGCCGTTCATCCGTTTTCGTCCGTTTCGCTGCGTTTCCTCTTCGGAATAGCCGAAGAACTTTCAGTTTCCAGTAGCTATAGCAAGTAATCTAAGCCTCTTAATTAGTTTTCTTAGTTTTATAATTAGTTTTCAAGTTCGAATAATAGTTAGTTTTACGTCCGTATTTCGTTTGAATTCGTTGAACGTATTTAGTTTTATTAGTTTCAGTTTATATTCCGTAATTCATGTTTTTTTATTGGATGTGTGCTATTCTGTTGGCTTGAGTTTAGTTTATGCATGCAGGTTCATAGTTTGTTAGTTCAGAATTGTTAAAGGTTACAGCTAAAGGTTACTCCAACCTTTAACAGTAACCGTTAGCATTTAGTTTAGTTCAGAATTGTTAAAGGTTACAGCTAAAGGTTACTCCAACCTTTAACAGCAACCTTTAGCGGTTCACAGTTTTATTTCAGATTTGTTAAAGGTTACAGCTAAAGGTTACTCACACGCAACCTTTAGCAGCAACAGCAACCCTTAGCAGTAACCTTTAGCGTTAGTGGTTACAATAGTTAGTAGTTTATTATTTGTATGGTTAGTTTAAATTGCTGAATCTGAATTTCTTTTAGTTATTAAATTAGTTTAATTTATTAATTAGTTTAGAATAATTAGTTAATGCTTTTTAATTTCTTAGTTGATAATTTTCAAAAAACAAAATTTATACAAGTTCTCGTGTTAAACATTGTGATTAAACAATCATTAAAAATTCCGAACGTCAGTCCTTGAGAGACGACTCGAGTTAAGCTTGCCAACCTACACGCGATCCCGTTATTTTGCGGCGAGCTACTAAATTTCTGACAATTATTTATAAAGTAGGCACACACAAAAGCTCGAATCAAAAATTGGCGCCGTTGCCGGGGACTGAAATAGGTTTTGATAATGTTTGTTCGTGTTATTTTATGCTTTACCGTTTATTTGTATAAGGTTCTTTGTTTGCCACTCGATGCGTTGATGTTGTTTGTTGTTGATGCTAGGATGTCGAGACGTCGAGGATTTCAATCGACAGCCGAACAATGGTTATGAAAATCCATTCGATTTTCCTGTTCCTTAGACCGGCCATTCCAATAAATCCTTCGATGAAAGAGTATGAAATATTTTCACTTTATAGCTAAGTGACCGGAAGAGTTCAGCATGTTAAAGATGAATGATGATGATCGAGATTCAAAGATCGAGCTTTCCGGTGAARAAGTAGCAAGAATTGAAGCTGACAGACTTTTAGAAGGGTTATTCTGCTGGAACCGATGTCGATTGAAAGCTAACGATTACACTTAGCGGTTGCTCCAACCGTTAGCTTCTACCGCGGGTGACCAGAATGGTTCTCTTCTTGGTAGTAGATGTGCCATTCTCTTACAACGTAATGCTTGGCCGACCTTCCTTGAGTCAGTTCCAGGCTGTAATTTCAGTTTTCCACATGAAGATGAAATTCCCCACTGAGGAAGGGACTGGCGAGGTAAGAGGTGATCAATATGCGTCGCGATAGACTTATGTTGAATGTATCAGACGAAACAATGAGGAGGAAAGACAGAGCAAAAAGGCTCGGATAGAGTTGCCTAGACGCCTAGAAGAGATGAAGGACTGATGTTAGTAGAGGTTGTACCAGGGGATGAGAGTAGAGTCCTTCGCGTGGGAACGACGCTTAGCCCAGAGGTCTTGACAGACCTAGTGACTCTATTGAGAGAGAGCGCGGATGTGTTCGCTTGGTCTCCCCAGGACTTGGTAGGGATTGACCCAGAGGTGACGGAACATCGCCTTAACATCAGCCCAGATATGAAGCCAGTGAAGCAAAGGAAATGGAATTTTGGACCTGAGAAGGAGGCCATAATTGAAGCTGAGGTAGAGAAATTGCTAAAAGCCAAGCATATCCAGGAGATACAATTCCTCGAGTGGCTTTCCAATGCCGTGCTGGTCCCCAAGACCCAGGAGGACTGGCGTATGTGCATCGATTTTAGGGACCTTAATCGTGCTTGCCCAAAAGACCACTACCCTTTGCCAAGGATTGACCAGCTTGTTGATCCACCTCTGGATGTGAGCTCCTGAGCATGATGGATGCATCGCAGGGTTACCACCAGATCAGATTGGCTGAAGAGGATTGGAAGCGAGTCAGCTTTATAACCCCAAAGGGAACATATTGCTATGTGGTAATGCCATTCGGGCTCAAGAATGCGGGGGCTACGTACCAGAGGATGGTAGATAAAATGTTTAAAGAGCAGTTGGGGCGGAACATGGAGGTGTATGTGGATGATATGTTAGTCAAGAGCATTAAAGCAATCGCGCATGTGGCCGATCTGAAAGAAACATTCGCTACCTTGAGAAAGTATAGATTGAAGCTCAATTCCAAGAAGTGTGCATTCGGGGTAAGAGCTGGCAAATTTCTGGGTTACATGGTCACGGAAAAGGGCATTGAGGCCAATCCGGAAAAGGTGAGGGCGATCATGGAGATGCAAGCGCCTAAAAATGTTAAAGAGATGCAATGTTTGGCAGGCCGCATCAAAGCTCTAAGTCGGTTCATATCCAGGTCTGCAGAGAAGAGCTTGCCATTTTTCCAGGCCTTACGGAAAAGAGCCAGATTTCAGTGGAATGATGATTGTGAAGAAGCATTTAAACTGCTGAAAGAATACCTGGCCGGCATGACCTTGCTCACAAAGCCTATCCAAGGTGAGCCTCTTATCTTGTACTTGTCGGTTGGACAACAGGCAATCAGCTCTGTCTTGCTCTGAGAAGAAGGCAAGATATAGAAACCAGTCTACTTCTGGAGAAGGTCTTGCACGATGCCGAAGTAAGGTATGTGGAAATAGAGCGGGCAATGCTAGCTCTAGTAGGCACAGCTCGGAAATTGCGCCCATATTTCCTTTCACACAGTATAATTGTGCGGACAAACTTGCCATTGAAATCTGTCATGGACAAGCCAGAGGCGTCAGGAAGGCTGGTCAGGTGGATAATTGAGCTTAGCGAATTTGATGTCATGTTCGAGGTCAGGACATCAATAAAAGCCCAGGCGCTAGCAGATTTTATGTAAGAGATGACCAGCTCTTCCGATGAGGAACATGGGTGGACAGTATTCACAGATGGTTCAGTTAGTAACCAGGGCTGTGGGGCAGGAATTGTCTTAATAGATCCGGCAGGTGTATCAACCGAGTACGCAGTGCGTTTAAATCACACCTTATCTAATAATGCGGCGGAGTATGAAGCCCTACTACGAGGCATTCAGATGGCGCGAGACCTGGGGGCAGATCAAGTTTGCGCTAAGGTAGACTCCCAGCTCGTTTGTAAGCAGATAAGTGGAGATATTGAAGCAAAGGAGGATACTATGCAGAGATACTTGGTCAGATTTAGAGAACTGGCTAAAAGTATGAAATCTGTCACGGTTGACTGAATTCCCAGAGAGGAAAATGGCAGAGCAGATTACTTAGCACAAATAGCCAGCTCAGCTATAGACTGTCGCGAAAGAGTGATTACCTTGTTAAAAGCAGATGTGGAATTTGGGACAGAGCAGGTGTGCTCGGTAATGGAAGGAGATGATTGGCGCTTGCCCATAAAGTCTTATCTAGAGGAAGGGATCCTGCCAGAACAGGGGAAGGACGCGGCAAAGGTAAGAGCTAGAGCCGCTAGATTTTGTTTAATCAAAGGAGAGCTGTTCCGAAGGGGGTTTGGACAGCCCTTATTGAGATGCTTGGGTCGAGGAGAAGGAGCTTTAGTACTGCGGGAAATCCATGAGGGATGTTGTGGCAACCATATGGGCGCCAGAACTCTCTCCATCAAGATCTTGCGGGCGGGGTATTTTTGGCCACATCTACGAAAGGAAGCAGAAGATTTTGTACGAAAATGTGAGAAGTGCCAGAAAAACTCATCGTTAATACACAAACCCGTAGAAGAGCTTACTACGATGAGCTCTCCTTGTCCATTTGCCAAGTGGGGCATCGATCTGGTGGGCTCCTTTCCCATGGCTCCTGCCCAGAAGGAACTTCTAATAGTAGCAATTGATTATTTCAGCAAATGGGTAGAAGTCGAGGCCTTGGCTAAAATTACGGAGGATGCGGTCATGAGATTTTTATGGAAAAATGTGGTGTGTAGGTTTGGTGTCCCCAGAATCTTGGTCTCAGATAATGGCACTTAGTTCATGGGTGTCAGGATTAAGGCTTGGTGCACGAAAATGAGAATTAACCAGCACTTCACATCTGTTTATCATCCCCAGGCCAATGGTCAGGTAGAGGTCACCAATCGCATTTTGGTCCAGGGGATAAAAACGCGGTTGGAAAGAGCTGGAGGATGATGGGTAGAAGAGCTGAGCTCAACTCTATGGGCATATAGAACTAATCCAAAAGAGAGCACTGGGGAGACGCATTTCAGCTTGGTATATGGCATGGACGCTGTGGTACCTGCGGAGGTAATCATGGAAACCCATCGAATTCAGAATTTTGATGAAGAACAGAATGAGCTGTTAATGCAAGATGCCCTGGATTTGATTGAGGAAAAAAGAGACCGGGCCACGACCAGAATGGCGCACATCAAGGGGAGAGTAAAGGCCGCGTATGACAAATCCATAATCAAAAGGCAATTTCAGAAAGGAGACATGGTCCTAAGAAGGGTTGATTTAGCAAAAGTAAAGGGAAAACTGGATCCTGCTTGGCAAGGACCGCTCCGAGTTACCTAAATCTTGGCAGGGGTGCTTACAAATTGGAAGAGCTCGACGGAACTGAGATCCCTCGTGTCTGGAACATCTCTAATTTACGGAAATTTTATGCATAATTGTAACATTTGGATAATTATTTTCTCTATTTTAATAAAACTGCAGGTCTGTTTTCGTTTCCAAAATTCGAAGTGCGCATTTTAAGCCAGAATTGGCTAAGGGCGGTTGCCCTAGATTTTGCCTGACCTGATTGTCAGTTTAAGCCAGAATTGGCTAAGGGCGGATGCCCTAGATGTTACCTGACTTGATTGTCAGTTTAAGCCAGAATTGGCTAAGGGCGGTTGCCCTAGATTTTGCCTGACCTGATTGTCAGTTTAAGCCAGAATTGGCTAAGGGCAGATGCCCTAGATTTTTCCTGACCTAATTATCAGTTCAAGCCAGGATTGGCTAAGGACGGATGTCCTCGACCTGATTGTCAGTTTAAGCCAGAATTGGCTAAGGGCAGATGCCCTAAGTTTTGCCTGACCTGATTGTCAGATTAAGCCAGAATTGGCTAAGGGCGGTTGCTCTAGATTTTGCCTGACCTGATTGTCAGTTTAAGCCAGAATTGGCTAAGGGCGGATGCCCTCGATTTTGCCTGACCTGATTGTCAGTTTAAGCCAGAATTGGCTAAGGGCGGATGCCCTAGATTTGCCTGAACTAATTGTCAGTTCAAGCCAGGATTGGCTAAGGGTGGACACCTTTGCTTTCTTTTGCCTGAATATTTATTGAATATTTTAACTTGCCTGAACAGGTTCCCTAGGATGACCTGTATTAGTGCCTGACCCGTTTGTCAGCCTAAGACTTGAGGAAAATAGCTCTGGATGATTGGATCCCGGATCAGATTCAGCTAAATTCAGAGATATAAGAAGATAAGCCCCAAAAACATAAATCACGCGTTGTTTGAGCAAGTAAGATCGATCAAAAGGACGAAATAAGAAAAACTCAAGCATATTATGATATTCTTGTAAAAACGACAAACACATATGGAAATGCAGAAACCAAGATCAGTACGGTCGAAAGTGCAGAAATCCAAAACATACTTTCATTACATCGAAAATTCGGAAGATACAAGCGCAGATTGCACACACCTAAGAAGGATGGCAATTTTGATTACAAAATTTCATAAAAACAAGAAATTCATCTGGAAGGAGACCTCCGATCTGAGGCCAGAGCTCGGTGGACCCACCAGAGCTCGAGCTCTGTTTCGTGCAGACGGCACTGTCAGATCGCTGGGCGAGTGCATGAGCTTCGCCGGCGGCAACAGTAAGACGATTCACTGACTCGATCAAGTCAGCCCTCTCTTCATACATCTGGCGATTTATCTGGCGAAGTTCAGACCACTCTTTCTTGTAATGGCGTTTTTTCTGCATCTTCCTCTCCAGCAGGTGGTAGAGGCAGCCGATCTTCTCCTTGAGCAAAGTTAGTTGATCAGAGAGTTTAAATTTTTCGACGATCAAGGCAATATTCTTTCTTTTCACAACGTCGATTTCTTGAAGAGGAGAAGACGCCATTGGAGAAGTTTGAGAAGATATGAGGAGTACAGGAATGAATTTAAAGAAGGAAAAATCACGTGCTGGAGAATAAAAACGTACTAGGGTTTCCAGGAATCAAGGAAACCCTAGAATATCAAAAGTTGCTACAAAAAAAAATATTTATTATTAAAAATTTATGATAAATTCAGTACAAATGATAAAGCACTTGACGAACAGATGGGCCACACAGGACACAACCTACAGATCTGTTTAGACAAAACTAAATTAAGAAAGCAAAGCAGACGGGCCTCAGCTCTTCTTCACGCTTGATCTGGAGTCTGGGACGCCTCAGCGAAGTCCTTCGCAAACTGCGTGGGCTCTTGTAAGTCACCCAGGTTGGCGAAAGTTGGAGAGTTTGCTACAACCATCGCCAACGATTGATCGGGGGGAGGAGAAGAGGTCGAGCTGGAGGAGCAGAAAGTCTGGAGGATATGGTCAGCGAAGGCTAGGTCATCCAGCAAATGCAGGCGGTCGTCCTCAGTAACGTGAGTAAATGAAGTGGGATCGGACGCGCCTGTGATGGGTGCCTCTCGATCAAAAGGCAGAGAAGGGTTCTCAGATACCCACTTGGCATGAGAATCTACGCCGAGGAGGAAAAAGGCCTCTGCCTCAGGCACCAGGAGGTCATACAATTCGACTGATCCCAAGAAGGCCCGGCGCGTGGTTGCTCGAGTCAATTGGATCAAGCGTAGGCCTTCCTCAGAGTTCAGGAACCTGAGCCTTCCTCTCTCCTCACCTTCTGAGAGACCCTTAGCCTCTCCATCAACTTCGCCCTCAGCTTTGGCCGCCTTGGCTTTCCCCTTGAGCTCTTTCACCTCTTGCTCCAAGAAGACCATCTGAGCATGTTTCCTGGCGTCGAACTCTTGCAACGCCGCCAAAGCTGCCTTGGTCCCGGCCAGCTCTGCTTGGAGTAGATCCAGATCTCCACTGAGGCCATGGTTCTTAGCCAGAAGCTCTTGCTTCTGCTTCTTCAAGGCCTCAATCTCCCTCTTCAGGTCCGACTGAAGTAGAGAACTGCGAGCTCGGGCTAGGAGATCAGCTCTGAGCACCATCGCCTAGAAAAAGAAAAGGAGAAGTATAAACAAAAGTCCAAGAAGGTAAGAATCACATCGAGTGATGGATGTCTCACCTGCGCCTCCGCTTTGCAGTACGACTCCAGCAGCTCGGGGTCAGACATCTTCTCTACCGTGCGGCGGTCAGCTGTAGGGGCCAGCCCCATCATGAACTGTCTGGCCACTTCTCCAGAACAATCTAACACAGACCTGTTGAAGAAGGTATGGTTTGGATAGGGGGGGACTTGGGGATTCACCTCGGGGACACCCTCGGGCTCCTCCCTTCTCCTTTTCCTCCGTTGCAGCTGCTGTCCCTCCTCAGGTCCGATGGAGGTAGGGCTGCCTGAAAGGGAGCTGCTTGCTCGGGAGCAGCTCTTTTTGCTTGCTCTGCATCCCTTCTCACCGCCCCTGAAGTAATGGCGCTAGAGGGAGCTGCTTGATTCTGCTCCTGGGGCTGACCGTGGGGAGCAGTTAGCAAGACAACCTCTTCTGAGGTGGGAGAAGCTCTGGAGGATTCGCCCAGAGGGCTTCTCTGACCCCCTCCCGCTGCTTTCTTCGCTTTCGAAGCTAGGCGTGCTTGCAGCATGGTTACTGAAATGAAGAATGAAATATTAAAAAATAAAAATAATACTGGAAAAAGAGAAAAATAGATCACCTCAAGAATATACCGATCTAGGGTGGCAGGGGCCCATTCCCTTGCTGGGTGTTGGAGAAGTTCAGGAGTTTTGGTTGAGGAGTTTGGATAGGTTAAAGGGATTCTGGTTAAGGACGGTGATTTTCTCGTCCAAATGAGGCGATCGGTCGCCTCTGGATAAACGCACCTGGGGTGAAAGAGGCTAATAGGCTCGATGGGAAAGCCCCAGTCCCCTGAGCTCTGGACGAAGAAGAACTTCTTCTTCCAGGCCTTGTGGGATGTTGGAAGACCTGTCAAAAAATGGACGTCGGGTCGCCCAGAGAGGTAGAAGAAGCCGGAGGAGCTCTTTGCTTGGAACAAAGAGGAGAAGAGTTGTGCTGTGGGGACAATCCCTGCATATTGGGCCGCAAGATGAAATCCGGCCATGACGTGAAAATCATTGGGCAAGAATTTTTGTTTTGGAATATGGTACAACCGAGAAATGGCTCGTATGAAGGGATGAACGGGCAGACTCGGGCCGGCGTGGAATTGATCCACGTAGAAGGTGAGGTGACCGGCGGGAGGTGACGAGGCCCTCTCGTCGGGCGCCGGACTGGTAAAAGAAAAAAACGGAATTGTGAAGGTTGCCCGGGATACTGGAGAAGAGAAAAAGGAGGATTTGGAAGTTATGAAAAACAGAGTTTGAAAAGTGAGAGGAAAAAGGGAATTTGGAGGGACAAAAAAGAAGTGAATAAATTTGAAAAACGGAAATCGAGGAGAGCGGATTTCATGGGATCCCCGCATTTAATGCGAACGGCACTCTAGGTGCTGCGTTGGAGTACCAAACGTCCTAGGTCAAATCACACGCCACCAACTTGTCAGTTACAGAGAAGACGTGTGGAAATAAGAACCGTTTGGGAAGGCGAGTCGACACCAATAATGCCAAATAATTAAGTCTGTGTGATAGGCAGATATCTCGGGATTCGTATCAGTACGAGAAGCACTAAAGGAAGTGGGACCGACCCTGTATTAAGATGTAAATAAATACTTTTACAGATCTACCCCCACTAATTGGGGGAAGGAGTTGATAGGGCAGGAGTGTGCCTGGCCTGGTGTGGGTAGGACCTGTTTTTGGGCAGGATTAGGGTGACCAATGGTTCTGGTTTTGATCTCCTCCTTGAGGGAAGGTTGCGTTGGACTCGTTCCCAGATAAAGCCTTGGAGAATTATTAAAAGAGTAGTTCAAGATAGGTTGGAGCTCTAAATCTAATCTGGGCTAAGTAGAAGGAAACAAGGTCAAGCCTGATCCTAGCGAAAGACCTGGTTGAGCCCTCTTAGAGATAAAGCTAACCAGCTTGGGCATCAGGATCATTGATAGGAAAAGAGAACTGGATTGTGACAGATCTGGTTCCTTGAACCCCATTAGAGGGGACAAGTGGGACTATTTGTTAGAATTGGTTGTTTAAACGGCCCTTTATTCGGGGCCTTGGTTCTCCGGGATCCCGGCTGGGGTCCCCACAAAGAGAAACTATAAATATCTCAACCCCAGGCTGAGAGAGGTATGTCATTCTTTTGAAGCACTCCTTCTTTGCTTTCTGGAAAAACACCTGAAACGCTTACTGACTTAAGCATCAGAGAGGTTTCCACCGAAAAGCCACCGGTGGTCCTTTCTAACTTGTGTTTGTGTGCAGATCAGGTGGGTGTTCAAGGCTCCAGGCGTTGTTTTTTACGTCGGGCATATTTTGGGCTGAAACAATATATATATATAAAGGATCTTGTTATTTTTAATATTAATTAGGGTATTTATCATAATTATATTAAGCAAATTGCTATATAATTAAAAAAAGAAAAATAATCCTACGTGACTTTTTCTCTCTCTTACATGATTTTTTTAGGTCTACTATAATTTCGTGTGAAGGTAAATTTTTTCCTCCGCACAATGAGCAGATGATAGTATAAGTATTAAATTTAAATATAAATATTACAATGATATTGAAGCGATTAGTATGTAAAATATAAAGGCATACCTAAGAGAATAAATTCGATTTTGAACTTCAATCGATATTAAGTATAACATTAATTCTTTCAAAATTACTGTTTTTAGCAAGAAAATTACTTTCAAAGGCACCTTCCCCTTTTTTTGTTTTTGAATTAGTTGATGTCATAATGTCCATCACACTTGGTGCTGGGTTTGCACTTGTATTGTTTTAAGTGGTTTTTGAAATAATAACAAAATACATTATTTTATGAAACCAATTCAAATAAAAAAAGTGTTGAATTGTAATAATATTTTATAAACAACATGTTGATAGCAATAAGAATAATATCAAATTATATTATATTGTGCATTTTTATATAATTTAATTAAATAAAGTGATCAAATTATTTTTGAGAAAAAATGACAAATTTGATATTTTTGAACTTGGAATGAAAAAAAATAATGAAAAAACGTAAAAGAAAAAAACTCATAAAATAACATATAAGTGGTTATATATATATATATATATATATATATATATATATATATATATATATATATATTAATTCTTATTTTTATAATATTAATTATATATATAATATTATATATATATATATATAATATTAATTCTTATTATAATGTTTATTAGAGTATCTATCCTAATTATGTTAAGAAGATTCCTACATAATTAAAAAAAAACTAATCCTAGGTGAATCAAATCATCATTAACTCGTTTAACACCCGCATATTATGCGGAATTTGGAAAATAGTAATATTGATTAAAAATACTAAAAGAATAATATTGAAAATGGTACATACAAATCGTAACATTATTTGTTCTATTTACAGAAATATTATTTTTCATAATAAATAATTTTTGCACACAAATCAGAATAATATTTGTTCTAATTACAGTAAGACTTATTTTCACAATAAAATTTTTTCAAGTTTTTCTTACCGTGAGTCACGAAATAGTTGTAAAATATATCAAAATTCCTTAAACTTGACAGGAAAACTCGTATAAATTAAGTTTGAAATAATGTAAAATAAATAACACCCGTATGTCACATGTGAATATGTGATATAAAGAATAAAAATATATAAGACATTGATAATTCTATTAAAAATCGTCGTACATCTAACTTGTAGTATATGTAATATTACACGGGGTTTATCAAAAGATAAATATAAAAAATATTTGCGATAATTACAAATTTTTATGTAAAATGAGAAACTCAAATGATGTATTCTCAACCTTTGCCTTGATGTCTAATTTATTTATTAATTATTAAAATTTTATTTTCAAGTTTAGATTCAATTCGTTAATAATTTTATTTACATACTTATAAAAATTTAAAAGAAGTCACATTCTAAAACCGTGCCTAATCTCTACTTATTAATTATTATTACGTTATTTTGTATTTTAATGTTTAGATTAAACTCATTAATAATATTACTTACATACTTTGAAAACATAAACGGATGTCATATTCTCAACTCGTATCACATTGTACCGATGTCTAATCAATATTTAATAATAACGGGGAAACCCGTATAAAATTGAATTTGAAAAAATATAAAATATACAACACCCGGGTGTTACATGTGAATATGTGATATAAAAAATTAAATTTTATATGATTCTGATAATTCTATTGAAAAAATGTCGTGCATCTAACTTGTAGTATATGTAATATTATTTTAATTTGTTTTTTCTTTCTACGTAAGATACTGATTTGTTCGTGCAGATATATATAATATATATATGTATCAATGCATCTTATTTGAATTAGATAAAGAGATTTAGAATATATTTAATATTTGTTTTTCTAGGCATAATAATTTATTATTAGTATTAGTATTACGTTATCTTTTTCTTTTCACTTTATTTTTGTTTTTTGTTTGGTATAACAATAGTTTTTCATATATATTTTTAATATTATTTTCAATTTATTATATTGGGATTAGATAAAAAAAATTAAGTTTATATTTTTATATTTATTTCCCTTTTGTAATAACTTTATATAACTCATATTTTTCTTATATAAGTATTTAGAATTATAATAAGATTATTTCAACTTTTATTGTAAATAAAAATTAATTCAACTTATATAGATTTTTTCTAATTAGATATAAATTTTTTATATTTTTATATTAGAAAAGTAACATATTGAATTGGACAAAATATGTTAAATAAAATATTATAGTAGGTACGATGTAATAAAAGAAAAATATTCAATTAGACAAAATATAATATTATGAAAGTATTAAAGTATGTAAATATTTAAAATGGAAAAATACTAAATTAAGTTAATTTTAGGCTCAGATGACACCGAAGCACTAAAAAATTTTCCAAAGCTAACGAAACATGGGAAGTAGACACATATAATATGAGGATTTTGCATTAATATATAGGGGAGATAGTGTTAATTTAATATTAATTTTACATTTAGGTAATCCCCAACATGATATGGTTATTAACAAAGATAGCTAATTCGGTACGCATAATCTTGGACGTAAATTACTAATCAACAACCAATGTATGGTGATCTACATATTTTATTGTAATAAAAAAGCTGAGTCACTCTAATTTCCATATTCAAAGATTTTTCACAATTGACATACCTAATTAGTTTAGAATAATTAAATATTATATATGTACATACAACACAATTAAGTGTATCATACCAACCAAATGTAATACCAGGGCTTAGGCAGCAAATTAACATCCATAATTTGAAATTTTGTTCCTCATTTCTTTTTCATGACTCCACTTTTGTTAAAAAAAAAATTGTAAATTTTTTGAGTTTTCAACATACAATGGGCTCGAAACTTCAATAATAAACTAATAGAAAAATGAATTATAGAATATTAACTTAATCAATAATAATTAATTGAACTAATTAAAGTTCTTTGGTATGCGTGCATTTAATTATGAATTTAATCCAAGATAAAATTTAGAAAATCGTAGATAAATCTAATCTATAAATAATTGAACTATTTTTTTTAATTTTTTAATAAACTAATTTTATAATGTTGTTTCAAGAATTATGAGAGGTTTCATTTCTAATATTATGTAATAGTAAATGACAACAAACATTTTTTTTTCTTGGAAATCATATTTTGTTAGTATTATTATTATTATTATTATTATTATTATTATTATTATTATTATTATTATTTATTAATGTGTGTACAAGTATACAGAGAATATATTTTGTTTACATTTAACTGAAATCATCTATAAACAATCTTTTTTTTAAAAAGTTTTCATTTATGATCTTTTGGATAAAATTGATAAAAAATCTCATTTGTTGGATCACTAAAAGTTCTTTTTGCAATATAATCACTTAGAAATGACTAACAAATGTAATCTTAACATGTAAATAATTTTTTTGTAAATCAAGAACATGATATATCTAAATGAGGAACAATGTTCAACTGATACGCTGCGTCAAAAATAATTACGATATTACCATAAGATAATTGTATTTTAATTTAGTATTACTAATTATCTTACCAAGAGCAGTGTTCAGTCACTACCAGCTTTATGTCGAAGTATCTCGATTTAAGAGGCATAAAAGGTTGAAGATTTTATTTGTTGTGATCAAAGTGATATTATAATTAATAATATAGTTAATATAGAAGTTTTCCATAGTTTCAAGTAAACAAATTTTTTTTGTATTAATAATTAACTTTCTGAACTTCATATATATTTTTGATAGATTATACAATTTTATCCATTTCTTATATATGTCCGTGTAAACGTGGGTATTCAAACTAGTTCTAGTTATTTCTCTTGAACCATTTGATAAAAAAAACGAATAAAAAATAAATCCAATAAACAAACAATTAATATTTCATTAAGAAAACAAAGTTTTATGATACACAATCTCACCAAGAATGGAACAATCTCTCCTGCAAGGTGGTGAGGAATTATAGGTTGAATTATCAAATATTGGGATCTAATTTATAAAAGAAACTTAAAGATAAATAACATATATAACCTTTAATTTATTATTTTTTTTAATTATTACTAAAAGTAGAATCCTAGTGAAATAGTATTAAAATAAAATTGAATTATATATGGATCTTATTTATACAAATAAAGTAATAGATTTGAGTTATATTTGTATGTTTCACCTATAATATTTATAAAATATTTTTTTATAATTATTTTATTGTTCAGGATGACAACATTAAAAAAAATTTAAATACCACATAAATTTTCATACAGCGGAATTATATATATATATATATATATATATATATATATATATATATATATATATGAATAAATGATGAGATGATTTTGTAAATATATCCCAATTTAAATATTTATTTCATTTCTTAAAAAAAAAATTTAAAACAAATCATAACTATAATTAACCCAAAAGTTCTGCTAACTATTCAATCATTTTAATGATGAAAACTAACCTAAGAAATATTATCACTTTGTGTTAAAGGCAACAAAATGTTTTTACGTCCAAATCTTTATTGTTATTCTCACGGCTTTTAATATATATATATATATATATATATATATATATATATATACACACACGCTAGTGTAAAATCCACGATTTTCGCGGATAAATATAATAAAAATATAAAAATGTAAGAATTTATCAAAAAAGTTTATTAATTTCAGAAATTAAGTAACGCCAAATGAGAAGTGTTTGAAAAGAATAATCTAGTAATAAGACGCTTTTAAAAATGTATATTATATATTGTCATCATTATAACGTAGATTTTGTCGATATTAGTAAAAAATATTATTAATACGTGATTTACTCAGTGTAGTTTTTATGGAGTGACGCGAGACAATCAAAATCTGAGCTATTTTTTTGTTTTAAAAGTGCAAGTGAAGTTCAATATTCAAACATTAAGTACAATTATCATAAATCTACTCTAAAGTATAAACAAAAAAGCTATCTATGAGATCAGGGGAGGAGGGATGGAAGATGATGAAACGTCTAGTCTTGGGCCCGCATCATGACCATATCATGGATATACCTTACGGTTCCTATTTTACATTTATAGTATAATTATATCAAAATAACTTATCATAATCTCAAAAATACCTAATTTATAATTGAAAATAATTTTCAAAAATGAATCTCCCTCTCTCTCTCTCCTATACGGTCTAATTTAAATTCTCCATAAACCTCTCTCCCTTTTCTAAAATAAGCATAAATATATACCATATCAAGGGAAAAAAATCACGTTTGCAAAGAAACACAAATATTAATTTGTAGTTGCAATCCCTTAAATACCTCGCTTTTTACAAAGTAAAAAACAAATATTAGTAGTTTATTTGAAACAATCAAGCTATTCATATTGGAAGTGATCTTATGTCATTCTAAGAATACTTCAAAAACTCAATATTCTTTTGATGTTAGTCTGGATTTGACCTTATGTAAAAATACAAATATATTGGTTATGTTGTTTAATTAGAATATGGATGAAGTCTCTGTTTTTCTAGGATTTTATAATGAACGAACTTGTGCAATATGGAAGGTGGGAGAATGAAGAATATAAATTAATTAAAATTTAAAATTAGTTGTAGAAGATATAATATTTAGGATTAAAAAATAGATTGAAAATACTTTAAGAAAAAGGAAAAAAAATGAAAATAATATTCTAATTTATATCTTAATCAAAGAAAAGGAAAATGTCCATGATTTTAGCCTCATATATCTGGAATAAAGAAACATTTCAAAGGTATAATTGAAATTCTTTAATTACAAAAGATGGTCCATACTGGCATTTTCTCTAACAAAAGAAATGGGAAAAAAAAAAAAAAAAGAAAACGTGCTTACATAGTGCCATATATATCCCACTAATTTTTGGGATATGAATATAAGGCCTGATATCAATTGCTAATTTAAGGGATACGAATATAGTTCTTACATAATCCATGGAAATAAAAGATATAAAGATTTATGAATTTTGGTGCTTAGTATTTTCAGGATAATAATTGGTTACATATACATTAATTACTTCAAAAGCTACGTAAATTAAGAATAATTTCTCAAAATAAATAACGAATTTATCTTAAACTTATTTAAGATTTTATATTTACATAGATGATGTTAAATCAATTACGAAAAGGAAAGTACATTTTTATGTTGTGATCATCATTCATTCTTTTAACGTAGAATCACCGTACTATTTTCACTTATTTTTAATTGTTTATTAAATTTTAGAATTGATAAAGATAAATCATACTTACCATGAATTAGGGAATATGATTTCTAAATATTTTGTTGTGTAAAATCGAAAATAACCAATTGAGTTTAATGTAAGGAAAGGTAAGGAAGAATGGTTTATTCCGTAAAATAATGTATTAAATTATTGTTTCCATATTCAAACTTCCTTTGTATGAAACTAATATTTTTCGAACATAACTGTGAATATGACGTGTATTTTGTTTCTTAATTAGTTTTTTAATAATTATCTTTCAGAGGAATGAATACTATTTTAACTTTTTTCTACACATGATAAAAGAATAATGTGTTTTTTTATTATAAATATCCATTTCAGGTAGAAGTTTTAAATAAATCTTTTGGTTAATAGGGTAAAAGTATGATACATGTAAGTGTGTCGTAGAAGTTCCCTTATTATATACAGAAAAAATTGTCTTAAGACTCTTATGAAGATGAATATATGACGGTCATAATTGTAATAGTGAAAAATCACAATCTTTGTCTTATTTTATCTATCGTGATATACATTTTAGGCAGTTTAAAAATGATAATTAGTGTTATAATTTCGATACCAAATGATCAAAATAACTAAAAGTGTAAAATAATAAAGAGAAGAGTAATATTTGTTAAGTTTTAGGGCGGTTTAAGAATGATAATTAATGTTATAATTATAGATACCAAATAACCATAATATATTTTTGTTTATAATAATTAAAATTGTGAAATAATAAATACATGAGTAACATTTTTAAAATAACATTTAACTCTTTTTGATAGAGTAAAATGTAATATCAATTTTCTTTTGAAAATGTAAATATGAAATATAGAATGAGACGATTGTTTTTTTAATATGTGACAAGATTATGTTTTTTAGTGAAAGTTATAAAATAATATAAATAGTTACCAACTTCAAAAAAATGATTTTTTATTTTTAAAAAAGTAATATCTTACATGCGACTATCAAGCCTATGAGTTTGAAATTACTCCTATCGGCTTTTGTAGAAAACTATCTTCACACTACACATTTTTAGTCTAGTACAATGAAAATTATCACGTTTTTAACGGGAAAGCGAAAAGCGATAAGAATGTCATGAAAAGAAATTACACAACTTATATGTCGAAAAGCGAATGTCATGAAAAGAAATTACACAACTTATATGTCGTCTCGTCTTTTCTATTTTACGGGGATAAATTTAGAAATAGAATATTTTCCGAGGGGGAAAGCATAATTTCCAATTTTCGTTATTGCTGATCAACTCGTTCTCAAATTCCTCTCGAATAATCTAATCTCTCTCTCGATCCGAGCTCAATTCGAAGTTCTCCAAAAGGTTTGATTTACTACTAATATTGACTTGAGTGATTCAGTTAATTCCGTATTCAATTTTCAATATCGTTTTGTTGAGAAACCACATAGCCAAAGTTATGGCATTATGGTATCTAACAACTGTCTCCTTAAAAAGAATAGGGAAAAAAAAGCATGTTGATTATGATTTGTGTGCTGCTACAAACATGAAAACCTCCTGGAAACTACATCTGTGTAGATTCAAATGTTAGGACAACCAAATGCAAGAATATGAACAAATTAATGTAAACACAAGCTAAAAAATATTAGTTCTCGAGACTGTCATTAATATCAACACCAAAAAAAAATCCTTTGCTGCAAGTCAAACCCGCATCGTCTAAAAACCCCAATTAAGACTAATGTTCCTGAGCCAAATGAGCAATGGGAATTGGGCCAAGGCGATGAAGAGAAGCAGATAATGGTGCCTGCTCGAATCGTAACTCCTAACCTCGGCAAACAGAATCCGCTTCATCGTCTTCACCAAGAAAACTCCCATGCACAAGCACGTCCACGGTAATAGAAAGTATTACGTGCAAGCATGATCTTTTCCAGCATCTCCCACCTACACAATAATCACATATCAAACTCCATTTCTTTCTTTCCTTGTGATAAGAAATCAAAATTCCATTTTTGTGAGTTAGAAATTAAACCCCATATTTTGGGGGGTATGAAATCAAAAACTCTCTCTCTCTCTCTCTCTCATGTTTTTTTTTTTGTCAAAGTACCCCCTTTTTTATTTTTTTCCTTGAGATTAAGAAATAAAGAATTAAACTCCTAATCTTTTCAAGAATGTAATTGAAATATTGAAATAAGAGCATATTAAAACCTGAACAAAAATGGTATCTGGTTGAGCAGTGGCCTTGAGAAGATAGTAAAATTGGACTTAATCTCATCAACCACACTTTTCTGAACGCGAAAAGCTTTTGTAAGAACATTACCAGGAACAGAAGGCTTGGAACCAAACAGACTCGTAGAAACAACAGACCTAGTCAGTTAGCTGTTAAAAGCAGTAATAATAAGTGCTTTTTTCTGACCAACATTCAACTGAAAATGTAATAATTCCTCCGCCTCTCTGTCTTTAGCCTGGGCTTGTCGAGTAGCTTCATGAGATCATAATCGTCCGCTTCAGACATTAATATAAAAAATAAACAACAAATTAGAAATAAAAGGCACAATCACATCTAAAAAGAGATATTGTTATAAAGGGGAGGCACTTTGAGTTCCTCGGCCGCGAATTTCAGAACCGTCGTGAATGATGCTGCCTCTTGTATGCTAAATCTGTGTTTTTAATATTTACAATTAAGAAGACTATGCACAAGACTCGTTGTGTACAAAACAACTGGTGGCATATCAGACAGTGAGAGATGCACCATTATCGGCCGTCGTCAGATAGAGAATCAGATTAGCTGCCCTCGAAGCCCTGTTTAAAGGGGAAATAAAACTTTATTATATTCAAGATAACTTGCAAGTTGAAACTCTAACCATATGATGTAAAATGCCACATGTACTTCAGCCATTGACACAATATAATAGAATGTAGATCCGAACCCAAACTCACGAACTCATCACCCGATCAAAACTAAAAAAAAAACCTTCGAATATTAATCACTTATTACAAAACTTTGAGGTTCAACAGAGTGGTGAGTTCCCTCGGAATCGACCCATTTAACTTCATAATTTCATGTTAATCCCTCATCACCCACATGTTATTTCATAATTTTTAAAGGGTAAATTACAAATTAGAAAAATTCTAAAAGAAATAAAATTTCAAATTATAATCTGAAATCAAGTTACAACAACAACAACAACAATAATAGATTACATTCACCATTTTTTAGCACCCACAACTTTTTTTTCCTTATTTTTTGTTTGGAAGAGAGGACCTAAAACTTTCGCTATGATGCATTATGATGCATTATGATGCATTACAGAAAGCTGAAAAATCGTTTGAAGTACCCAATCTCTCAGAAAATCCAATCTCTCAGAAAATCCAAACATGTGAAATTCGACCCAAAACCCATTTGCGTAGTAAATAGAAAAATCTATGTAGTAAATCCGACCCAAAACCCAAAAATTTGTCAATCAAAACAATATCAAAATAAATTTAAACCCTAATCCGAAAATAACTAAAATCATCAACTTTATTAACTAAAATATTCAATAATTGTACTCATAATCCGATTTATTACCTGTCCGATAACGTCTTTGATGGCTGCTGCCGCTGTGGAAGTGCGGCTGAAATGAGAAGGAGATGCATATCCACGCCAACAGCCGCCATGGTCAGCGCTATGGAGGAGAGTATGGAGGTTATTACGGCGGCGGAGCTCCTCCCGGTTATAATATTAGCTAATCCGCCGTAATTTAGATCTGTGAAATGAATAAAACAGATCGGCTTTCAAGCATCCGAAATACGTCGGGGTTTTAAATGGCGTAGCCTTCCTGGATATTGAATATATGAAAGAAAATTATTTAAATTAAATGAAAAGTATATCCAAACAAATCTAAGAATACTAAAACAAATCGATTAATCAACTCTGTGATTATAGAAAACAGTTGAGAAATTTTTCGAGAAGAACCAAAGAGATAAGCAACGGCGGGCTGGAGAGAACAAATAAATTGCAAACCCTAGTTTTTTTTCGAGAAGAACCAAAGAGATAAGCAACGGCGGGCTGGAGAGAACAAATAAATTGCAAACCCTAGTTTTCTGAGCTTATCGGGTTAAATGAAACAAAAGTTGTTATTTATACCTGTCAAGATTTTGGCCTCGTCCCAAAATAGGCCCCTTTCAACCACAGCTTGACAATTCATTTTTGGAGAATTCTAATTGGTCCACATATTCTCCGAAATACTCTTCTTTTGCACATCAGCCTTAATAGTTAACACTATTAATAACATAGTGGATATAAATTAAATATACCTCAAATTAAAAAATATTTTTTTTCCTTGAAAGAAATTGTTATTTCCAAAATAAATAAATAATCAACATTTCCATTAAACCAAACTTTTCCACCAAACTATTATAGGCTTTTAATATATATAGAACCACCAATAAATTATTTTAATAACAAAAATTAAGTAAAAGTATTAGAAAACAAATCATGATTAAAATTAGGGAAAGGGTTTTTTCCTTTAATACATATAGATTCCAAACTTTCGCTCTAGAATACTCCTAGAATACTTCCAAGTTCCAATTAATTTACAATGGGTCTCTTGATTCCATCAAACAACCTCCGGCAGCCGCCGCCCCCTCACCCCCGCTCTTCGACGGCCGCCAATGTTAAAGAAGAAGAAATTGCCGCCATTGAAAAGGAAGAAGAAAGGATCACAGGGGTAAGGTTCTCTAATCTAATTCACAGATTAACAGTTTTAGAGGAAAAATAAAATACCTGACTCTATGTTTGAAAGATAGTATAAATTGTGAGTGTTTAGAGGAAAAGAATATCTCATTCTACTCGATAATATATGTATGGCCTTGTTCTTTAGCATTGAAATTAAGAAACAAATAAATAAAAGTTTGTGTATCTTGATAAATAAACAAGAAAAGACATTGAATAAGAGTTGTTTGGGTTTTATATGCAGAAGCAGAAGCAGATGGCTTATTATATGAGGAGGGGGAAGAGGAAAAGTTTAATAACGAACATGGAGTCATCATCTCTTCCGGATGATGCGTGGTTTGAAATCCTGGCGCACCTTCCCGCGCAAGGCTCGTTTGTTGGAAATGGTACCGTATGATCTACAACCATAGTTTTATATATGCAAATCTCCAATACTCGCCTTATGGGCTTCTCTTCAAATGCCGGGTCACTACACCAGCCTTCGTCACCATGGAACAAGGCCAAATCAAGATATCTAAGTTGAGTTGTGGATTCCCAGGCACGGTTTGACTATAGGGAGAAAACCCAACGGTATGATTATGCGGGGAAAACCCGTCAACAATAGTATCCTTTATATCACAAATCTCTTAACAAGGCAAGTCTTTGTTCTCCCTTCAACTATTGATCCGGTACATACCCCTCGTTTATGCGGTATTGGTTACGCTTCGGCCTCGATGGAGTATAAAGCGGTTTTAACATATCCCGGTTATAAAGACCCATTTAGTATATTAACTCCTGGAGTTGATAGTTGTTGGAGGATTGTTCGCACCGACCACTTAGATTTTTTAGTGAGGAGTCTAGCGTGCCCTCCGTTGATTACCGAAGGTTTTATGCATTGGGCATTCGGTGGCAATCGAAGTGGACGATCAAGTTTTGACTTTGGATGTAGAGACTGAGATTTTGACAAAGAGTTGTGTCCCTTTTAATTATGGAGGACTTGATCATTGGACCTATCTTTCGATGGGAAGGTACTTAACCGTATTGATTACTTGTGGGGAGTGTTTGTGGGAAGTTTGGGAGATGAAACCCGGAAATGGGGGAGGAGAATGGAGAAAGATGGAAGGCATTATTATCAACTTGGGAACTCAAATGTTTGAACAGTTTGATTTTGGGCTCATTCCGGTTGGTTGGCTGAAATACTTAGAGGTGCTCGTCTTTCATGTTTATTGTCATCGTCGAGGTCGGCTTTACATTTTTCTATACAATCTACTGACAAAGGAAACTAAACCAATTGAGTTGTATAACGCGACTAACTATTGCCCTGTGCTCCATAAGAATAGTCTCGTATGGTTAGCTGGATATTAAGTTTAGTATCTTTTCTATCGCCATGGTTTCTCTCCCTCTCTCTCTCTCTATATATATTATGTCATTTGGGTTTTGTTTCTTAATGGAGACTGTTTTTGAAAGGCCTCTACTAAACTTATCATTTTATTTATTTATTTATTTATTGGCAATGCCTAGTGTGTTTTTGTCAATGTTTCAAAGAATGAAAGGCGGAAACGAGGCATTTTGCTCGGATGAGGCGAGACTTGCTCCTCAATTTTTGGGAAAATTTAAATTAAAAAACCAAATATAATTAAATTAAGTCTATATTTATATACACACACATATGTGCGTGTTAACTACAAAGTCTAAAATTAATTCACAACGAAAAACTAATAATTAACTAATAACTAACAATTAAATCCAACAATTTAAAAAATTCAACTAAATGCCAAGAAAAAATAGCTTTTTCTATTTTAATTTTTGTTTTTTTAAAAGTTATATAACAAATTAACAATAGCAAACACGTATAGTTATATAACAATATAATTTGTTCAAAAGAAATGGGAGAAAAAAGTGGAGATGGAGAGGGCACATCGAGCAGAAGAGAAGAAGGAGAAGTGCGTAGGGTTTCGACCGACTGGTTTTAATTCTATTTACCTTCTTTTATATTATTCTATTTATATTAATTTCTTTTATACATTTATAAATAATAATAAATAAAGAAAAAATAACATAAAAGGGGAAATTCAAAATAAAATAAAAAACATGCCTAAAAAACGGAGGCGTCCGCCTCAGGCGCCTCAAGGCGCATTCGAGTCGAGCCGTACGCCTCGACACTTTGAGGTGGACATTCCCAACATGGGGATCTGATGCTGCTGCCTTGAACTGATTTCCCCCCAAACGTCTTTTTTGAAACAATGGTTTTTGTTGGTGCTTTTATCATATTAACTAATTTACATTGGAGAAAACACGCATCCTTTGTCTAACATGTAGGACTTTTCAATAGTGTTGGACCCTGCACACCTTTTAGATGTGTTTTTAAGAGTGCTTTTATTGGATCATTTTTCACTGAGCAAGGAATGATTGAAAACTGCACGAAAGAGATGTAAACTCTCTTAGATGTGGGAAGTTCGGGAGACGAAACCCGAAAATGGGGGAGGAGAATGGAAAAAGATGGACGGTGTTATTTTGACTTGGGAACTCGAATATTTGAACAATTTGATTTTAAGCTCATTCCGAATGGTTGGTTAAAATACTTAGAGGTGCTCATCTTGCGTGCCTTTTGTCCTAGTCAAGGCCAGCCTTTTGTTTTTGTATACAATCTACTTACGAAGGAAATTAGACTGTTTAACTGTGCAGCCCGGTGGTCCATAAGAATAGACTCGTATGGTTAGCTTGATGCTAAGTTTAGTTTCTTTTCTCTCACAACCTCCTTAATATATATATATAGGATTTGGATCAGTAGGTCCAATTATTAAATGGGTCCGTAGAGCCAAATCTCAACCACTCATTAAGTTTAGATCTGATGGATGTAAATTAAATGGGGTATTAACTAATAAATATATAACATGTCTTATTTCATACTTGTACTAATAACTGTGCATCATAGGAAATTTAAATGTGCATTAACAAACTATTAAATGTGCAGTAAAACTGTTGGAATTGACTTGGAGAAACATGACATATAATGTAAATATCGTTGTTATTCTAATAATGCATCAATGTACTTCTAAATGTGCAATAACATGCATATAAATGTGCATTGAATTTCTTTTTTTTTTTTAATTATTTGGTTTTTGGAACTAATTTCAATTAGAATCTTTACAAGTACAAATTTGTTGGGAAAAATGGTATGAGTATTACTCCTTAGATCGTAAGGAATAATATGATGTAATTTATTTTAACAATATTTATATTTTTTGAGACTTATAGAGAAATATAAATGACTTAATTTATATTAGTTATTAATATTAATATTCATAAATGTTAATTGATGCATATTTAAAAATCTATTGATGCACATTTAGAAGACATAGATGTATTTGTCACCCAAACTAATTTATATCCATTTGATCTAATATATTGGATGGTTGTGATTTGGCCTATGGACTCATTATAAGAAATAGACCCATTGGATCCACTCCATATATATATATATATATATATATATATATATATATATATATATATACTAATTTAATATCCGTGTATTACACGGGATTTATAAAAAAATAAATATAAAAAATATTTCTGAAAATTATAAAGTTTTAAATTTAAAATAAAAAATTGAAAGGATGTATTTTCTACCTTTGCCATGTTCAATTTATTAATTATTACAATTATTAATTAATATTATATTTTAATATTTAGATTAAATTTGTTAATAATTATATTTACTTACTTGTAAAAATTCAAAAGATATCACATTTTCAACCCATCTCTAATCTATATTAAATAATTATTATTGACTCATTTTATATTTTTATGTTTAGATTAATTTTTTTAATAATAATAGTTACATACTCTGAAAAATTTAAAAGGTGTCATACTCTGAAACCTTCTCGCATTGTGTCATTGTCTAATAAATATTAATTAATTATTATATAACTTTGTTTTTTAATATTTATATTAAATTCATTTACTAATATTTAGCTACATATTCCAATTATTACAAATATATCGTAATTTACCTATACAAAATATTTGAAATTTCAAAAACAAATTATTTCAAATTTTATTGTCAATATAATTTATTTAGTTATTTTCATAAATAAGTCTTTTTTATAATTAAAATTATTTCATATGTAATCTGTATTTTAATTAAAATAATTAATTTATATTTTTTTTACTAATTATATATGACTTATTTATATTCTTATATTAGGAGTATATATAAAATAAACTTATTGAATTAGATAAAATATAATAAAAGAAAACTATTAAGTTGAGCTAAATATAATAATAATAAAAAAAAATATTAAAGTAGGCAAGATACAATAAAAGAAAAATATTAAATTAGGTATATATTAAGCTCAGATGACACATAAGCAACCGAATCACCAATTTTTTTTATTATTATCCAAGCGAAGTATACGAAGCAGACACATAGATTATAAGGATTTTGCATTAATATAAATCTGTTTAACACCCGTGTATTATACGGGACTTATCAAAAGATAAAATATAAAAAATATTTGTGATAATTACTGAATTTTAAATCTAAAATTAAAATACTGTATTCTCAACCCGTGATTTTTTTATTTATTTTTATAAATATTAAATAATCTTGTATTTGATTTTTAAATTAAATTCATTAATAATCTTAGTTACATACTTACAAAAATTTAAAAGGCGTCACATTCTAAACACATGTCTAATATCTATTTTATTAATTATTATTATTATTAAATTACATTATATATTAATATTTAGAATAACTTTGTTAATAGCTATTAGTTACATATTTTGAAATATTCAAAAGATGTCATACTCTCAACCCGTGTCGTATTGTGCTGATGTCTAATCAATGTATATTAATTATTAGATATAATTTAATATTTTTATGTTTAAATTGAATACATTACTAATATTTAGTTACATACTTAGATTATTGTAAATAACTCATATCTTACCTATATAGAATATTTGAAACTCCAAATATTAAAATTATTTTAAGTTCTATTATCAATAAGACTTATTTGCTCGCCTATTCTGCCCAAGCCTGGCTGAGGTTAATTATTTTTTAATAAAGTTTTTATTAATTAAAATTATTTTATATTTAGTTTTTTTTATTAAAATAACTAATTTAGATCTTATTTACTAATTATATATGACTTATTTATATTCTTATATTAGGAGAATCAAATGAAAGTATTGAATAAGGAAAAATATAATAAAATAATTAAATTAGGTAAGATACAATAAAAATAAAAGTATTGAATTAGGTAAGATACAATAAAAAGAAAAGTATTAAATTAGGTAAGATAGAATAAAAGGAAAATTAGGTAAATATTAGGCTCGGATGACACATAAGCAAACGAAGCATCAGAATTTTTTATTTGGCAAACGAAGCCGAAGCAAACACATAGGTTAGGAGGATTTTGCATTAATATATATCACCCCTATATATTAATGCAAAATCCTCCTAACCTATGTGTTTGCTTCGTATGCTTCGTTTGCCAAATAAAAAATTTTGATGCTTCGTTTGCTTATGTGTCATCCGAGCCTAATATTTACCTAATTTAATACGTTTTCTTTTATTGTATCTTACCTAATTTAATTCTTTTATTATTTTTTTCCATATTCAATACTTTCTTTTAACTCTCCTAATATAAAAATATAAATAAGTCATATATAATTAGTAGATAAGATCTAAATTAGTTATTTTAATTAAAAAATAAATTACATATGAAATTATTTTAATTATAAAAAATAATTTATTATGTAAATAATTAAATAACTTTTATTGATAATATAATTTAAAATTATTTAATTTTTGGAGTTTCAAAAATTCTATGTAGGTAAGATATGAATTATTTACAATAATATAAGCATGTAACTAAATATTAGTAATGTATTCAATCTAAATATAAAAATATTAAATTATATACTAATAATTAATAAACCTAGATTAAACACCAGTACAATTTTTTATGGGTTGAGAGTATGATATCTTTTGAATATCTCAAAGTATGTAACTAATAATTATTAACGAATTTATTCTAAACATTATTATATGAAATGATTCAATAATAGTAATTATTAAAATATATATTAGACACGGGTTTAGAATGTGACGTCTTTTAAGTTTTTGTAAGTCTGTAACTAAATGAATTTAATTTAAACATCAAATACAAAATTATTTAATATTTATAATAATTAATAAATAGATTAGACATGTACAAGACACGGTTGTACATTATTTTAATTTTTTATTTTAGACTTACAATCTTTAATTATCACAAATATTTTTTATATTTATCTTTTTGATAAGTCTCATGTAATACACGGGTGTTAAACAAGTATATATAAATGTAAAATCCCCATAATCTATGTGTTTACTTTGTATGTTTTGCTTGAATAATAAAAAAATATGGTGCTTCGTTTGCTTGTGTATCATCCGAGTCTAATATATACCTAATTTAATATTTTCATTTTATTGTATCTTGCATAATTTAATATTTTTTATTATATTTAACCCAACTTAATAGTTTTTTTAATTATATTTTGTCTAGTTCAATAATTTTATTTTATACTTCTAATATAAAAATATGAATAAGTCATATATAATTAATAGAAAAAGTCTAAATTAATTATTTTAATTAAAAGACAAATTAAATATGAAATCATTTTAATTATAGAAAAAAACTTATTTGTGAAAATAATTAAATAAATTTGATTTATAATAAAAATTGAAAAAATTAATTTTTTAGATTTTAAATATTCAGTATAGGTAAATTATGATATGTTTGCATTAATCGGAGTATGTAACTAAATAGTAGTAATGAGTTTAATCTAATATAAAAAAATAAAATTATATAATAATAATAAAAATAATTAATTAATATTATTAGACAATGACACAATGCGAGAAGGCTTATGAACATTTTGAATTTTTCAAAGTATGGATCTATAATTATTAACAAAATTAATCTATACATAAAAATATAAAATAAGTTAATAATAATTAATTAATATAGATTAGAGATGGGTTGAAAATGTGACATATTTTGAATTTTTATAAGTATGTAAATATAATTATTAACGAATTTAATCTAAATATTAAAATATAATATTAGTTCATAATTATAATAATTAATAAATTGAACAGTGCACAGGTTGAGGGCAATTTATTAGGTGCACCTTGCTTAGTGCGCCCTGTATTACGTGATGATATATGATAGTTATACGTGATGATATAAGACAGTTATACGTGATGATATACGGTAGTTATACGTGATGATATGTGACAAAAATTTAGAGTTTAAGGTTTACTTTTCCATTTTAGGGTTTAGTTTTCCATTTTTAGGGTTTAATATTTCATTTTAAGGTTTAGTTTTTTATTTATTTTATTTAATTTTTCATTTTAGGGTCCCGTCAAAAATCTATCATTCTACCAATTATGTGATGATATGTGTTATTTATATGTGATGATATGTATCAGTTATATGTGATGATATATGATATAATTTTAGGATTTAAAGTTTAATATTCAGTTTTAGAGTTTGGTTTTCATTTTAGGGATTAATTCTCTATTTTCAGGGTTTAATTTTTTTGTTTTAGGTTTATTTTTTTAATTTTAAGATTTTAAATTTTAGGTTTAGAATCTCAATTATTTGTGATGATATGTATCAATTATATGTCATGATATGTACCAATTATATGTGATGATATAGGTCAGTTATATGCGATGATAAATTAAATTCCTGGGTGCACCTTGTAAGGTGCACCAGGGTCCATTGTATACTCTTTCCAGGCTGAGAACACATCCTTTCAGTTTTTTATTTTAAAATTATAACTTTTTAATTTTCATAAATATTTTCATATTTAGTTTTTTACAAATCTCGTGTAACACACGAGTATTAAACTAATGTGTGTGTGTGTGTGTATTGTCTATTTTCATGATTTTTCCCGATTTGATGGTGTTCACATTCTGAAATCATATGCTCTCGTGGTAATAAGTGATCGATGATTTCTCGACGYTCTAGAAATCGTCTCCGCAATAGTACGGAGTTGACTGTAGATGCGGTGAGTTGTCCCGAGTCGTGTCTCTCGAGGATGGATGTGATTGGCCGTCGGTTTTCTTTATCGTTCTTATCGTCGGATTTTCTAAAACTAATTTAACCTAGAAAAGCGATAGCCATTGTTCGGTTTTTATAACTAAGATTGAAATTGAAAATTAGGATTTAAAAACATTAAAACATTTAAAGGAAATTAAAGCTTATATTAAAAACGATCAATTTAAACTAATTAACTTATTAAAACTTAATTATTTGAAATTAGTAAAATGRAGGGAAAATTAAAGTCAACTTATTTGAATAAGTCAACATAATTACTTAGTATGAATTAAGGGCTTAAAGATGAAGATCTTAATAAACTTTTACTAACTTAGAAATTGATWKYAACTTAATAACTTAAAAKCATAAGTTYAKAAGYTAGAAAGCTAGAAAATKAWATTGAAAGTTTGRAAAACACAAGAGATACTAAACTATGATCCAAAGCACAACACAATATTAAAAAGAAATAACATGGAAATGAAATTAAATTAAAGGAAAGAAGTTACCAAATGTTGATTACCCAAAAGCTTGAATGAGAAAGCTTAAAAGTTGATGGATCTTCACAAAAGATAGCTTGAAACAAGGCTTGAACATAAACTAGCTTAAATCTAAACTTAACTAATCTATATCTAATTACTAGAATTGATAGGAATTAAAATGAAGTAAAAAGATGAAAAGCTATTTTTTTCTGATTTTTGGAGGAGCTTCCTGGGGAAGAAGCTCTGATGCAAGTTGTTGTCCTTGAAATGACGTCTGATTGCTTAATATCTTCAAAAATCTGCTTTTCAGTCGATCGACTGAGAAAAAGCAGTCGATCGACTGCAGTCGATCAGACTTGTCGGCTGTCGATCGACTGCTGTGTCGAAATGGCCAAAAGCCCTGTAATTCAGTCGATCTAGGGGCACCAGTCGATCGACGACAGTCGATCGGCCAAGTAGGCAGTCGATCGACTGCCATGTCAAAAACTTCAAAATTCGCTGGAATCCAGTCGATTTCAGCCGGTTCAGTCGATCGACTTATAGGTTAGTCGATCGACTGAACATTCAGTCGGTCGACTGGATTCCAGCGCCCGGCTCGATTTCTCGTCCTTTTCGCGTCCGCCGGTTTATCGAACCTCGTCCGTTGCGCCTCCTTGCTTTGTCTGTCCAATCCCGAGTCGAGTATCAACGATTCCAACGAGCGTGGGTCCCGCTTGGACGTCCTACGGACAAGAAAAATGGAAACGTGAAAAAACTACGAAAATAAATAAGAAAAACGTACAAAAACTAAGAAAATCTAGAAATACGAAAAACGGCCTACCCGACTCCTAAATCAACAAAAAGCAAGCAAAAAACATGCGACGTGAAACAAAAACGAAAATGAAAATATGTACAAAAAGATGCAAATCAATAAGTATATGGGACTTCTACGGTGCCGTGAATGTACCATTCTCTACTTAATGAGAACCTTTAGATCAAAAGTTGATTATGAATAATGGTAGATTAAAGAATGTAAATACAAGGGGGGTGGGAGGTATGATACCTTCATGACACCGTAGTCATTTCCATAAATATAAATCGAAAACATATACTATTTGCTCGGGACGACTATGGCGCAGACCATAATATAGATAATAGAAAATAGAGTAGAGTAATTGTGTTTTTATACAATTTTCGATTGTGTCCTATAATATCATATATCTTTTTCCATTTTTTCTTTTTAGTGTCATAATTCTGGAGATGATATGGATGCGCATAATCCAAAATATTATACTTTGTTGTCTAATGTATAATATACTAATGGATTAATGTTTACATTGATAATTATATATTTTGATACGAGTGTGTTTCTTCACAAACTTGAAGTGTGTCTGATGGGAAACAAATTGTTGCGATGGCTTGACAATCATAGCCCATGTGCGAATTCAAGATTGTTAGTTTGGGAAAGTCGCGTATTAAATAAAAATAATTTGGTGAAATAGCGAGAATCGACTCGTATTATATTAAGAGAAAAAAATTTTATATTTTTAACTTTTTTGGTGTTACGATAAATTAAAGAGAATATAAAATTAAAAATAAGAAGGCAAAGAAAATAGGAACTAGAGAAAGTGAAAGAAAATAAGAAATATATGTTTTTATTTCTAAGTTAGTATCATTAGTTTGTGAGAATAGGGAAGTAAAAAAGAAAAGGTGAGGAAAAATAGAGAAATGAATGATACTTTGTTTTTATATTGTTATTTTTTAAGGTAAATAACGAGAAAAAGAAAAAGAAAAAGAAAGAGAGGGTGATGTTTTTAATTCTATATTTTTGCTATGAATTACGTTGATACGTTAGCAATGAATTTGTAGAGTTGTTCAATTTGATTGAAGTTCCTTCGTTTACTATAAGTAGCTGGAAGAATACCAGAAAAAAAGCGGATGTGGCTGGAAGAATACGAGAAAAAAGCGGAGATGGTTGGAGTTTTTGCCCACTTTTTTTTTTTGAATATACCTTATTATAATTAGGACTGATCTCATTATTGTAACAATGAATAGTCATTTTGCACTCTTGAGTCCTATTGTATTTTATGAGTTTATTTTATTTCTTTTGAATTTTTTTGTTAAATAAATTGATAAGAATCTATTATTTCTCATATAAAACTATTATTTTATCTCTTTGGATATTTCTTTAATATTTCCCATATTCGTTTAGATGCGTTAGATATTATTCAATATTTCTTCAGTTTGTTCAAGATTCGGTCATTAAATGGAAAGATATTTATTGATTATGGGTAAACAATATTGATGGAAGATTTATAATTAATCATTATTTAAAATGTCTAACTATTCAATAATCAAGCATATCAATTTTAAAACAAATTCCCGTAATTACATTTGCTTGAAAACCTTTATTTTTCTTTAAATAAAATAACTTTCCAACAATATTCAATAGTCAAGCATWCCARWYTTAAAAYAAATCYCCRTAATTACRTTTGCTTGAAAACCTTTATTTTTCTTTAAATAAAATAACTTTCCAACAATATTCAATAGTCAAGCATACCAAATTTAAAAAAAATCCCCATAATTACGTTTACTTGAAAACCTTTATTTTTCTTTAAATAAAATAACTTTCCAACAATATTCAATAGTCAAGCATACCAATTTTAAAACAAATCTCCGTAATTACGTTTGTTTGAAAATACTTATATTTCTTTAAATAAATTAAAAATATTTTATTTACAAGTCAATTAACTATTGACAATATTTGTTTATCTTTACAAATTAACAAACTATCAATACAGTAGTTAATCAATCCAACTAATTACAATCAATTATCCACTAATTATAAGACAAATAAAATATTGCCATTGATTTGTATTGAACCTTTTAACAAACGTTTGATCAAACAACCTTTTATAATTTTATAAATATATTATTCATGTGTAACATATATTTAATAATAAATTCAGAATCTATAACAGAGATAGGGATTATCAATTAAAATCAATTATTCAGTATTTTCTCTGCTTGGAGAGTTCATTAATATATTGTAATATATTGTTTAAAATCGTTTTAAGTTGTAATTAATAATTAAGTTGTAAGATTGGTGATTTATGAAAATAGTCTATTATATTTACATATAATATTATAATTTTCGGCAATCATGAAATTAAGTTGTAAGATTATTCTAGTTTTATTTTATTACTTAACACATATATATTAGATAATTTTACCATTAACATATATACTATTAATTGTATATATTAACATATTTAAATTGTATCAATCAATTTAATAGATATATGGGTACGTATGTATCAATCAATCTCGCAATTACTTAGCGCATCTAAATTGTATCGATCAATTTAATAGATATATACTATTAACATATAAACCATTAATTGTATACTATTTATACCCATTTAATGTCATATCAATCAACTTAATATATATATATATATATATATATATATATATATTATCCTAATAGATAGTATATACTATTAACATATATACATAATATCATATCATTGGTTTTAATATTTTAGGGTTGTTAAGTTTAGGATATTAATATGTTAAGTTGTTAACATATATACGTACAATCCACCTATTTGTTAATGTTGTTGACATCCTAACCTATGTGTCAACCAGCCATTGCTCCGTATGATATGTGTCATCTTTCTGTTGGTCCGGATGCTGAGTTGTCAGCCTCTCATGGTTTGTGTGAAATTATTATCAAACTGGAATTTTTTGCCTAGGTATAAATAAGTACTTTTTCCATATTATATTTCACACTAATCTCTCACTACTCTATTTATCTCTCTTCTCTGTCCGCGTGTACCCTTTGCAGATTTTTGTGTGATTATATTTTAACTCCTGTTCTTTATTTTAAAAGAAATAATTGCGTTCCCTTTCTTTCAAATAAATAATCTGCAATTTTTCGATTTCAAACATGATTTTTCTGAAATAAATCTCTAAACAAGTATTGGATCTGTTGTTCATCACGATTTTGCAGATCTGGAAATTAATGTTCGAAGAATTTTTTTTGGATCTTCTATGAATCTTCGATTAATTTTCCCGATCTTATTATCCTTCGATAATTTTGCAGATCAATTATACAGCAGTTATGTTCTTGCATTTTATTTTCAATTTAGTTTTCACGTTTTCTTTTGATGTTTCATGTTATTTTGCAGATCTGGAAATGAATGTTCAAAGAATTATTCGGTTCTTCTATGAATCTTCAACTATTTTAGTTTTAATTTTTTAATTTTGTATTCATCCTTATTCTAAATCTAAGACAAGTATTGGATCTGATGTGATGTGATTTATTATTTCTATTTTTTTGGAACATTTGCAGATCTTCAATCATTTTCTGCAGATCTTAATACTATTTTCCAGTTCTTCGTTAATCCGGACACTTAGTTTGTTGAAGATCTGGGTCGAAGCCTTCTGTTCTACACAATTTTGCAGATCTGGAAATTAATGTTCGAAGAATTTGTTTCCGATCTTCTATGAATCTTCTATTAATTTTACATATCTTATTTTTTTCTATAAATTTGCAGATCAATTATACAACATTTATGTTCTTGCGTGTTATTTAGGTTTCACGTTTTCTTTTGAGGTTTCATGTTATTTCGCAGATCTGGAAATGAATAATAAGAGTTATTCGATTTTGCAATGATTCTTCAACTATTTTATTTTTTATTTTTGTGTTTTTCCTTATTCTACATTAGGAATTATGTTTTTTCTACAATTTAGCTTCCTAATATTTATTACGATATATTTTCCATTTTCAATAGTACTTCAGAATTACAATTTTACGACATATTTGCAGTAGATCAGTTTGTGTTTCGATCTGTAATGAGTTTTCTTTTTTTTAATTTTGTGTACTGATTGTTCCGAATAAGTGATTATATTTTTCCGTAATCTTAGAAGCAATCGTGATTACGATATATTTGAGTAAAGATCTTCCGGGACAAATTTGAACTGATATTTTTTTCTTATGAATTTAAGGTTTTTTTTCCAGCAATCTGTATGTATTTAAGATTTTTTTTTTATTGTTAAATAGAATTACTTGATATAACATTTATTAAATAGATTATATTTAATATCTTCCCAAAATAGATTTGCGTTTTGAGGCTAAACGATTGCAGATTAATTCTCTTTGTTAATTTATTATGGCATATTCTGTTTTAGAATAATTTTTTTTTGTATATTCAATATAATTTTGCGGTAAATAGATTATAATTAACATCTTATAATATAGAAACAAATTGTACCGATCAATATGAAATCTATCAAAAATAAGAAACAATGCTCCGGATTAAGTTTTAAAATATGCCATTCGGGAGTATTTAAAATTAATAAAAACATGTGTTTAAATCGAATATGCCATACGGAGTATTTAAAATAAATTGTCTTAAGTTTTCATGAACCTAATCAAATAGGATTATACTAAACTAGTGCAGACACCCGCGTATTACGCGGGCATAACGAAATAAATACATAACAAAAAAAAAATTAAAAAACAAAAATTAAATATTGGAAATTGAATTGTTCATGCAATAAAAAATTGTTCACTTGAGGTTTTGAAAAATTTATTTGTAAACAACGTTTGTTGTCTTATTAACAATGTTACGATCGTCATCGTAGCATAAGGTTTTAATCCTTTACAACTCTTCACCCGAGAGATGGCGACATAGAGCTTGTCATGGCTAAAATAGGTCTTGGTAAGTACAAACCAACATTGGATAGAGTTTGACATTGACTCTTGTTTATAATCATTGCAAAACAGAATATAAGTGGAAATTGTCTCCTCTTAAATTTAAATGGGACTCTGCTATCCGATGGACTCAATGTCATACGTGTAATATAGATCTTCATTCTAATATTAGTTCCTAAAAGAATCTTTGCTTCAATAATACGTTCTCCAAGTTGGTAACGACCAACCTTGTACCATTGCATAATCCCGAACCTTGATCCATGTTTCGAATCAATATAACCAGAACTCCGATCTTCAATTTCAAAACATGATTAGGAATCCCTGAGCACTTTATTGTGTTTAGAAAGTCGACCGAGTACACTTGATGTTCTGCTTCTCCGTTCACATATGTCTTGCAAATGGTGTCAGAATTAAGATATACTCTTTTATCCCCTGGAAGAATAGACATCACGTACCCATTAACTAAGATATACTCTTTCATCCCCTGAAATAAATAAATCAATATATTTTCAATAAATAAGTGCATAAGTTAGAGGTAGATACAGTTTATAATTACCATTAGAGACTCAATAGTGGAAAGATATCAAAAATAAATAATAAAAATATTGGCATTACTTCTGAGGGAAATATAATATGTGAAATCATGGAAAAGTTCTTCTTTAAACTAAATTATTTTATACATCATATTTGGTTGAAAACAAACAATAATTTTTTATTCATCATAGGTTTATAAAACCAAAATCGAACATATTCTACTAAAATAATATGTAGCTTAATTATTTGAATATATATGGTACTTTTCATACAATAGATGTATTTAAGGTACATTAGACTTTAGCTTTTTTGGATATTAATTATAGAGTAATGTTCTAGTAGATGTTTATTAGTTATATTGTACTCTCATAGAGGTATGTTTCTTATATTTTTGAATATGTAGCTTAATTATTAGAATATATATGGTACTTTCCATACAATAGATGTATTTAAGGTACATTAGACTTTAGCTTTTTTTGGATATTAATTATAGAGTTAATATTTTAGTAGATGTTTATTAGTTATATTGTACTCTCATAGATGTATGTTTCTTATATTTCTGAATTAAATATTTTAATAACGTTGTATACTAAGGTCCTTACACTAATGTTTCTTATACTGAGATTGTTTAAATATATAATAACTTCATATATTTATTTGTTAATTGAATAATACTATATATAAAATACTATAAATTTCCTTGTGTAGTAAATATAAAGACAGTCAAAATTAATAAGAAAGTTCTGCTTTTATTCATAAAATGAATTGCAATTCACAATTGAAAAAGTACATTAGTTGTACTAATACAAAGTTTCTACTATGAAGTATATAGAGGGAGCATTGTCTGGGGGTAAATAAGCTCAAAAGCACACTGATCGTGTTCTTGCAAGTTGATCACACAGATAAAATCTTGAATATCAGCAAGAATTAATATACCAGTAGACTGTTTTATTATTTCTACTGTCCAGTCAGATAAACCATAATTAAGGTGGATTTTGTACACCATATTGGTTGAATGAATATGCTCCATCCAAAAGTCCATAGGAATAGGCTGCGAAAATAAATATAACTTTGACAACTCTTTAAAAAAAATAATACACAATAACATGTGTTAACAATTATTTAAAGTAATAATATGATTCACCAAATACGAATCTTCGATATAATCTTTCATAATTATCAACTGAAACTTTGGAAATGATGGGTTTCCATAATCCAAATATAAGTTATCATATGAAATTAAATTGATTGAATACCAGCTTTGTCGATCACGTTGACATCAAAAACCAAGCCACCACGATAAGTGAGAATCAATTCCTCACCAATTTCGATGTCATTATGTTTAACAAATAATCTGAAGCCTATGTTGAATTCATCGTAATCAGATGTCCTGCTCATTTGGATCAGCCAAGAATGACCACGTCAATTTCGAAGATCAAAATACACAGGCAGACAATCATCAAAAAATGTCGATAAAGCATTTGGAACGGGTTTGACATTTTTATTTTTATTTTTTTGTTATTATTTGACCATTTTTAATAAACAATTTGATTAATCTTTTTTTATAATCAGTCAAACCATTATATGAGTTTAATGAAATAAACCTAAATTTGGTTAATCTTTTTTTATAATCAGTCAAACCATTATATGAGTTTAACGAAATAAACCTAAATTTGGTTAATCTTTTTTTATAACCAGTCAAACCATTATACGAGTTTAATGAAATAAACCTAAATGTACAAAAATATTAAAAACTTTCAAAGATTTTTTTTAAAATATAAAACAAAAAAATACATAAGTAATTATAAAATTGCAGAAGTAAAATATAATAACTTATATTTATTTGTAAGGTAATCACACTTTATTATATTTTTATCATTGAAAGTATTTTTAGATTTATTTTATAATACTTTATAACATCTTCGTCATGTTTTTTATTTTTAATTGTATTAATTAATTATGTATTATATATATATATATATATATATTATGGCTTCAATAATTCCTAAAGATGTAAAAATACTAATTAATTTATGAACTCGTAAATAATTAAAATTAGTATATGATAATTCTAAAAACAAATAAACGGAAATAAAATCAATACATATACCAATTTGATTTCTTCATATTTCTGACAGTAGTGCTTTTTTACGGCATGTTCAAGTTGCATATCTGATCCATAAGGTAGAGTAAGTTGTGAACTGCTGTCTTTACAATTTTTTAATATAAAATTGTTATTATGTTATAAGAAAAATATAAAAGATCATAAATATATTGTAGACACCTTTGTATGTATTTAGTGAAAGGGAAGCTAGGTGTTTATATAATACATGATGTTCTCTCTGAAGATAGACACAGTATTTAAGTAAAAATAAAAAGATTATTGTAATATATTCTCCCAAGAATTACATACAATATATTATATTACAAACATATTTAAACTTCACAGATTTAACACACGAATTTAAACGCAAACATATTTTAACAACTAACCAAAAATACACCGAATCATTCAACACAAACAGATTTTAACAAATATGTAGATATATTGTAGTTGTTATTTGATCGCTCCAGATTTCATACTTAACACATTAATTCAAATGAAACAGATTTAACACATGAATTGAAATGATCAAGTAAAAAATACATGAAGAAGTAGAAACTACTTGCTCGATTTTTCCTGCGGAAGGAGATGGAGGAACAATATATTAACAAAGTTTATATCACCAGAAGAGGCCACGAAAAATAAAACTCAAAAATTGAATGGAAAAATAAGTTAGTAAAAACTTTATCAAAAAATTATATCATTAAGCATTAAGTTTGTGTCAATATGAAACATCCAAAACTTATGTAGTTTAAGTATCGGAAAATTATAAAAAAATGAGAAGAAAGAATGCGCTATTGTATAGATTTACCAAGCTCGAAGAATCATCTAGAGCCAATCAGTAAAACAACAACAACAACACAGATTTTAAAATTTTAAAAATATAAATCATAAAAAATTGTCACGTACCATGGGATAATTCAGAACAAATTTCTTTAACTTTTTAAAGATTATTTGATCTCATCATAAGATCATCAACAATTAGCTTTTGAAAAAGCGATTTTGGACGTATAAAAAAATGAATATGAAAGTTTCATGAAATAAATATTACAGATTGGTGAACATCGTATAAAAAATAAACACATGGATGCGGAAATCATAAAAGAAAATTAATTGGATATTAAAGAAAAAATAGATCCAAATAATCTAAGAACACTAAAACAGATCGATTTCTAGGTTTAATTGGAACATTTGATGGTTAATCAACTTGCGAGATCAAAACAAGGTACGATTAAACTAAAAAAATAATATTTAAAATAATTACCACTCTATGCAGCGTTTGAGGTATCCTCTTTTATCGAGCCTTGCGCCTACAGTCATGTTCAAATCTGTCAAGTGCATGCATTTCATGGTACAGTTCGTGCAACCTAAATATATTAAATACACTTTTCAAAGTTCAAGTGCACCAAAATAACATACACCAGTTCCTTAAAGAAAAGAAGAAAGGAAAACAAACTCGAAACGATGAGACAACTTACTGCAGTGTATTACCAACATCATAAAATGTTGTAAATCAGCTTAACATATTATATTGGAAACTTACTTAACATTGATAAAACCATATTGAAGTGCAGAAAGAAAAAAAGGGGGATTCACAATTACCTCTCAAAATAAAGGTCCAAGTTGTGTCAGAGGATCCTTACACCGATTCCCAAAATAAATCACTTATCCAGAGAAGGCTTTTAATTCATCCCTGGTAACTATGCATACCAATGAGCCTTTTTATTAAATATGAATAATTAAAAAAACTACCCATCAGGTTTAGCCTAATATTAAAAATTCCGGTTATCTTGAGGGTGCAATCTGTAAAAGAGATAAAAATATAATGTGAGTCTTTTATAATTTTGAATTTGAATGGTAATTGGGGTTTTTTGTAATTAGGCTAAACCTCAGGGTGATTTATAATTAACACTTTTTTAAATATTAAGACCACTTATCAGATGCGGCAATGCTTAAAAGTTCATCGACGTCCAAAAAAAACAACGTTGAAATGACGAATATTACCAGGCAAAAGCGAGTTCATCAAATTAGTGCCTTTGACGACCGTGTTCATCAGAGGCATAAATATAGAGTCAAAGGCATAAATATAGAGTATAGAAAAGTTTCATGCATAACATTTGATACATTACATCAAATACAGAAAGCTAAAGGAAATTTTAATCACCAAACATACAAATAAGTGTTAAGAAAAAACTGTGGCCCGTCTCTTTAATTACTATTCTTGAGAAATGTGTAAAAACAACAATAGCAACATATCCTATTTTAAATTAACCCAGCTGATAGACAAAATCAAGAATTATGAATCTAAAGAATTACGTATGTACCTTTTCATATCAGGAAAYTTATTCGAGAAGAACTGAAGAAGATAAGCAACAGTTGGAGAGAAAATTTCCTTATCGCCAATAATATTGATATAAAAACTATTGTCCAAAAGTGTTTATTCTATCTAACCTGAATGCGGGGCTAAAATTCATTGTCTGCAAAAAAAAAAAAAAAAGAAAGAAAGAAAGAAAAACAAAAGGATAAGATCAGATAATTTGTTTAAGACCACTTATCAGATGTGGCAATGCTTAGAAGTTCATCGACGTCCAAAAATATAAGTTATAATTTTTTAGATATGTTATTTTTTTTGAAAAATTGATAATTCAGAAAATATAAGTTTTTGTTAAACTAAAGTAACTAAAAATAGTTGAATCTTTAATTAGCATTCGTGTAAAGACATGTTCATCACATAATTAGATTGGGGCTGATGGTGGAAAACGTACCTAGATGATACAAAAACTTAATCTTAATAAATGATAAACTTGTGTTGTTGGTTCAACTTTCTCTACTTGTACATTGCAGAAGCAACTTGGGCAACATGGATGGGTGCCTGCCTGCAGGTAGTGGAAACTAAACATCAAGCTAAAGTATGACAATACAGAAAATGAGAGTAGTGGAAACTTAGATCATTTTTATGCTTATTTTTCTTGAACATGGATGGGTGCCTGCTTGCATTTTTTTTGCCCGCAAGATGTGCCTAGATTCTAGAATCAATAACACGATCAAATGAGTGAATGCTTTTTGATAATCATTCCAAAATCAGATTATACAAAGAACAATATAACAAATCTAAAAAATCAAAAAGAAACTCAAATAACAAATCTTTCATTCACGAATATATATGCAAAACCCACCTCTAAAACACAAAATCAAAAACACTTGCATATCGGAAAAATTGAATTACAAAGACATTAAGCTATCAACTGAGTAGTCAAATAAGCAGAACTAAGCATGAGTTAAAACCACCTCGCATGACCTAGTAATTTAACAATTAAAAAAAAGAGTAATATTCATGCAGTCTTACCTCTTGCTGATACTCCACACCCGAGTCTTCCACTGGAACTTGCACGGGCACCTGGAAAGAAGTATAATTGCAGCAAATGCGACTTCAACTGCAGCTTTTATCTCAAGAGTAGTTGTGATGTAGTCTGAACCCATAAGAAATTTCACAGATATTCTTGAACGAAAATTCAAATACTATAAATATTTCGCTTAAAACTACAGAACCAACAAAGCCACATCGTTGGGGTATAAAATCAAATAAATCACTGCCAAACTAACATAATATTATAAATGATCACAAGTTCTCTTACAATTAGTTACCATATATGTCATATCAAAAATGAAAATAAAATACAACACAATCGCCCCACATTAAATTCCCCAAAAATAGATTACCATTTATTGATCGCGGAAACTCTTGACACGCTGATGGGTGTCGGGCGTGACTGTTTCGCCGGGATAGTCAGCGAACACAGTGGAGTCCACGCGATGCAGCCTAAAAGGGGCATCTAATGCTGTGGCGTAATAATCGGATGTAAATAGGGTTCTCCGCCGGAGGCGAGAGGGAGAGGCATCTGCTTCGGTTAGAAGACTCCGGCGAAGACGGAGTTTAACCAAGTAAAGAAGGAAAGAGGGAGAGGCAGGCTCTGAGAGAGCCAAACCCTAATTTCTTAGACAAAGGAACAAATGGGACAAAATCCTTATTTATACCTGGTAAAAGAAATCCTAAAAGGTAGTGTTTTAACCCGAACTATCCAGATTGACACATCATATTCTGTAGCTATTAGAAGATGACATGTATTATCCGAAGCAACCTCTAGTTGACACATAGGATAGGGTGTCAACAACATTATATTAAGATCCTACTTGGTTGAGCTTATTGAAATTGCTTATAACTTATTCCATCTCAATAAGCTCTTTTAGGCTGCTTGGTAAGAACAAAGAATAAGCTCCTGATAGCTTATTCTGCCTAATAAGCTCCTGTTCAAAAAAAGTTATAAATCGTAGCTTTTTCTAATAAGCTCCTACATTATTTGGTAAAATTATTTTTTATCCTTTTATATTGTAAAAAATATATTATTTATAAACTAATATATTACTTTATATTTTACGAAATATTTTATTAGTCATAGTTAAATTTTTTTTATTATTATAATTATTTTTCAAGTATTTGTCTTTTTTTTAATAATCTTTTGGAAAGTTTTCATTAATTATTATAATTTTATTTCTTTTATTCTTTATATTTTTCTTTTTTTTATGTATAATATTTTATATTTTTTAATCATGTCTATATTGGTAAATTAACCTTCAATCAGCTACTTTAATCAACTAATTTACCAAGCACTAATTGAAAATCAGCTACCAGCTATCAGTTATCAGTTATCAGCTATCAGCTGTTTGAATCAAGTCAACCAAGCAGGGCCTAAACATTATTTGAAGACAAAGATATCTTCCTTATTCTTATCCCTTATATATTATTCAGGATGCGTTAACTTCGTGTTTACAAGTCTAGAATAACATATTTTGGTTAGTTATACACACACAGACTGCCAAATCAAAGTATATATTTTTGTACAAAACAACATTAACCTATAGGAAGATGACTAATTGAATATTGATATTTGACTAATAGATTTATAAAATATCTTGCAATCTTTCAATATAGAACGAATTATCTTTTTCCTTATATAATGGATAAATATTAAATATATTGCCTACAATCAGTTTAATCATTATAGTATCTATACCTATCTAGATGTCAATCAGAATAATTAAAGATATTCTAAATCTGTTTTTCTTTTAAGTCCAACCGATTGATTTTTAATATAGTGTGTATATATATATATATAAAAAAAACTCTACCAAAGTAACCTTGCCAATAAAGCCTTTTGTTTATTCTTTTTATTACATGTTATGATTATATGTTAACGAATCAATCAAATGATATGGAAAAAATTTCTTAGAGTCCATCAAACAAATCTCGGTAGAATTATTTCCTATTTTTTAAGGACACGGATAACTTATATTACTTATAATAATATATATTAAAAATATAATTAAATGTCTATCTAAAAATTATTTGTCATGCACCTAAAATATGTAATGTCTAATTGAAGATACTACCCTAATTACTAATTAAACTGTAAACGAGATTCTAAATAAGTTTGACCAAACGAATCCTACTGCAAAATGTAATACAGATACATATCTATCAAAATAAATCTTGGCCCTACAACCATCATTTTCTCCTTTTATTATGTGTAATAAATATATATTATGTGGAACCAATTAATCAAATTACAAACAAAATACGGTTTCTTATTATTTAATTATCTGTCAAATTAATTATTCAATCAAATCGGATTTCATTATTAGACTTGCCTATACATAATATATATATATATATATATATATATATATATATATATATATATATATATAAATTTTGTATTAATAATATTTCAAAAACTACAAACACATTACTTCACGAACTAAATACTTAGGAGGGTGTATTCATTTGGAACTTTTAGAGACATTTTAAGATTTGTTTCACTATAAGATTTGTATGTATTCTTTTTTATTTTATTGATTTTACATATTTGTTGGGAGTTTATAAAAGTTTTGTGAAATATCATGTTTAAAGATGTGATTTGGTAGTGGGATTTGATATATATAATTAACTTAGAAGTCTAGCAAAATCCAGTCAAATTACAAATACAAAGAGTATTTGACTTTTTAAATGTCTCATGACAATTTAAGAATTCAAAATATCTCAAATGAATACCTTGAGACTTTTATGGACATTTAATAATTCATTAGAAATCTCAATTAAAAACCTCAAGACTTTTATAAGTTTTAAAATGTCTAAATTAAATATATCAGGATTTTAAAAATATTAAAATGTCTTTAGAAGTCCTAAAGGAATACACCCCCTTTAGTTTTCAACTCTAAATACTTAGTATCAATCTAAACGACATTTGTGGTGTAAAGATTTGTTAGTTGAATATTTTATTTTATATATTTAACTATTATTCCAATTCTACCAAAAGAGAAACAGTTCTAATTGTTTGGTTTAATTTCGTATACGATAATGATTTTGTAATATTTCTTAGTTGTTGACTTATGTTTGTTATAAAATCGAAATCAACAAAAGTCTCATATTTTAACGTTTATAATTTTCAAAAATTAAAGTAAATATGTGAAAGATTAACACGGAATCAACTTGAGATAAATTGTATTGCTAACATATTATAACGTGCCTTAGATACATGAATTATTGCGCAAATAATATTTGTATATTAATAAATTATTACGATATCAATAAATACATTTATTGACGGTATCAATAAATACATAATTTATACGGTATTTAAGGTAGTTTAAATATACAGCAATATTTGCGTTACATTTTTCCTTTTATTTAAAAGATCATTATTCAAACTTCCTTAACTACAGTTAAAACATGAAAATATTTGAGTTTTGATCAAAAAAAGTATATATTTATTTAATTTTTTTTGTTAATTTAGTTTAATATTCAAGTTTTATCATGTTTATTTTTTTTAGATTTAAATAATTTTTTAGTAGGGAGATGTGTTTATTACACTGTTCTTAATTACAACTACTAATTTTGAAAAATATTTATTATTCATTTAAACCTTTTCATTTGATGGAGATATCAATAATCACATTTTTTTAAATTTTAATTAATAATTTTAATTGAATACTCAAGTTTGTTTCAAAATAATTCTATATTAATTTAGGTACAAATTACTTTTATATAAAATAAAAAATCTAATTAATGAGAAGATATATATAACAATAAAGTTCAATTAATATTATATTTAATCTCAATAAAAATATTTAAGGTGCCATTTGTAATATTAATATTTTTAATAGATATACTATTTTTTTTATTCTCAGTTATTTGTTTTACGAGATTAGTCACGCTATGTTAGATTCTATTATTTTTCATGTCATCCCCAAAAATAGATGAAGAACCTACTGTAATATTTAGTGTAAATGACTAGATTTAAATAATGTATATGTATGTTATTAAACTTCACTGTTATTTATGCACAATATGACTTCGTTAAGTTTTTTACAATAGGAGTTTACAATTTGTTTAAAATTTTACTTTTACATGACTTTGGGTTTAAGGTTCATGACTTAGAATCATTATCTTGCAAGTTTTATATATTTGAATTAATAGTACATAATTGCTATGGTCTCAAATCTTATTATTTTATTTTACTGCAGGCTAGAGAATAGCGTGTGAATGTTTTGTACTATTAAGTATTTTATAATTTGTAAACTACATTTCAACGAATAGTAATTTTTTTATGAGCCATGTTCAACATTTTTTTAATAATATTCTATATTTTAAAATAATTAGATGGTTTGAATATATATTGCTTAACTGTAAATATATAATAATTGTAAATTATTTCACACAATCTACGTAATCTTACAAATATTATAGTATCCATATACATAAAAACGATTATATATATATATATAGGATTAGGTTCAAATGAGAACCATGTCCTTATATGTGAACCTAGGGTCAATTATAGGCCTTAGATCTAATTAAATGGATGGATCGGATTTTTTGTGTATTTCCTTATTTGATTAAAAGCAATAGGATTGTCTAATAAAAGCAATACTGGTGTATATAACTGAAAATATTATTAAAGCACTGTGATTGTATAATAAAAGCAGTGCTGGTATATAATAAAAGCACTAGTTCGCAGGTTCGCATATAATGACATGGTTCTATTTGAACCCACCCCTATATATATATATATATATATATATATATATATATATATATAATATGTGTGTGTGTGTGTGTGTGTGTGTGTGTGTGTGTGTGTGTGTGTGTGTGTGTGAAATGTTTATAATATTTTATCTAAATTATCCGTTTCTCTTTGTTTGAAAAATGAGAGTCATTTTCATTTCAATAAACATGTTGGTTTGGTGTATAGACATGAACAAATTTTATCTAATTGAGCCCATTTGAACTTATTGAGAATGAAGAGACGTAAATGATTTAAGATTATTTCAATGTAAATATAAAATAAAATAGTAAATGTGGTATACAACGAGTTTTTCTCAAAATTTTAAGTGAATATAATTCAGCTTTTGAACTTGATAAATTATTTATCGCTATCTGCATATTAATAATATCGTGTATAAAGTAGGTTTTCAAAATTTAAAGTGAACATTATTTTTTCACTTTGTATTTAATTTCTACTTTTTGTACTTATTTTAAAATAAATATTATATTTATATGATTTTCTTATCAATGCTCATGTAATCGCGGGTGTCTACACTAGTTATATATTATATACGTCGATTGACAAAAAGTTTAGGAACTCTTAAAATATATTATATTTTTAAGTTTAGGATCTCTTAAAATAAACAATCTAACCCCATAAAAAGATTACCAAAATCTTTTTATTCTTGGCATAGAACCGCCCCATCACCATAAGTTTTTAAATGAAACAGACAGTAATAAAGAAACATTTGACCTTACTAAGTATCATGGAAATTTTTTATTGACATAATCCATTATTTTATATACCTTGGTTAAGTATAGCTTAGTAATTATATCACATTCTATTGCCATATTCGGCCATAATGATTTACTTAATATATTCGGCCATTAATTAATATACATAATATATATTTGGTGATATCATCATATATCTCATTTATTAATGGCAAATACTTGTGTTATGCCAGATTAACGGGTCATGACCCGTTAGACCATCTGACCCGATACTATAATGTATTCATTTTTGTACTGTGATGTATTGATTTTTCACTGTAAAGTATTAGTTTTTCATAAATCTCTGACCCGTGCTATGATATATTGGTTGTTGTAGTGTAATATTTTTTACTATGATGTATTGGTTTTTTATTATAATGTATTGGTTGTTGCACTATAATGTATTGGTGTTAAATTTTGGCCTAACGGATGATCCATTAGTCCGGTCTAACAAGAGTGTTGCCCTTTATTAATAGCTGTTGAAAGTACTCTCTTTCCCTCTCTATATATAGATTTCCACACAATGATAATAATAAGAAAAAAAACTATCCTACACTCAAACTATTTAAATTAATATTATAAATTAAAATATTTTTCATTCTTACTGATTTTATTAACTCATTATTTGTTCATCCTAAAGGAATGAAGAAAATCACTAAGCCTACAATTATTGGCAGCAAAAAACAATTGTCTAACATAAGTTATGACGGTAGTACTCATATTTTTTATAGTTTCATGATTTTGTTTGTATAATTCCATAATCTCTATATGAATTTCGTAACTTTTATATTAAATTATATTTGATAATAGAATAAAAATGCTTCAATGTTTTTTAACTTAATATGCAATTCATTTTTTCTTGATGAGGATTCTCTAAAATGCATATTTATTTCTATTTTTTAATTATATTAATATGTATATAAACTGTGCGTACAACTTAAACTTGCAAAATTTAAAAAATCTCTTTACTACAATTAATTATTTCAATTTATGTTTTGATAAATTATAATATTATAATTTAATTATATCAATTAATCTTATTAAATTTACGAAATATTATTACCAAAAGTTAATAAATACATAATAAATATAGCAAAAGTTATAATTATGAATTCTAATATTAAGTAATGATATTTTCTATCCTGTTATAAATCCATGATTTTTTTTATATTAAATTATATTTGATAATAGAATAAAAAATGCTCCAATGTTTTTTTTAGCTTAATATGCAATTCATTTTTTATTGATGAGGATTCTCTAAAATGCATATTTATTTCTTTTTTTAATTATATAATATGTATATAAATTGTGCGTACAACTTAAACTCGCAAATTCTAAAAAATGCTTTACTACAATTAATTACTTCAATTTATGTTTTGAAAAACTATAATATTATAATTTAATTATATCAATTAATCTTATTAAATTTACAAAATGTTATTACCAAAAGTTAATAAATACACAATAAATATAGCAAAAGTTATAATTACGAATTTTAATATTAAATAATGATATTTTCTATCCCGTTATAAATTTCATAATTCTTTTATTGAATTATCTACGTATTCAAGTTATTTTTTATTGATGAATTCACTTTATATACGTATTTATTTCGCTAAAATATGCATATAAATTGTTTAGTTATTATACAAATGATCTTATGTAACAACATGTACTTTATATAACGGGATACGTAAATATCGGTGGCATTCATGTTTTTTATAGTTTCATGATTTTGTTTGTATAGTTTCATGATCTCTATATAAATTTTATGATTTTTTTATATTAAATTATATTTGATAATAGAATAAACAATGCTTTAATTTTTTTTAGCTTATTATGTAATTTCTTTTCTTGATAAAAGTACTCTAATTTACATATTTATTTTTATTTTTAATTTATATTAATATTTATATAAATTATGAGTACAAATTAAACTCATAAGTTTTAGAAAATCTCTTGACCACATTTAATTACTTCAATTTATGTTTTGATAAATTATAATATTATAATTGAATTATATCACTTATACTCATAATTTTTAGGCAATGTTTTCACCAAAAGTTAATAAACACATAATAAATATACAAAAAGTTATAATTATGAGTTTTAATATTAAATAATATTATTTTCTATCCTGTTATAAGTCTCATGATCTTTTTTATTGAATTATCTTTGATAATAAAATAAATAATTTTTAGTTTTATCGGAGTATTTAAGTTATTTTTTTTGATGAAATGACTCTTATTTACGTATTTATTTTGCTAAAATAATTTTAATATGTATATAAGTTATTTAGTTATTATACAAATTATTTATATAACAACATATACTTTATATGCGATTAATAAAGCGGTTCTTCTATAGAACCAGATAGAGCTCCATTATGGAGCCCTATAAATGACATGGCATTCATCTGAGACCTTAATCATTTTTTTCTTTTATTTTTTCTTTCTTTTTTTATAAATGCACGGTGGGGTGAATGTCATATGTTATATAGGGCTCCGTAATGGAGCCCTATCTGGTTCTATAGAAAAATTCATTAATAAAGTGCATCAAATTCCAAAACATCCCAAACTTGAATTTATATTTTAAATACAAATGTATCTGAATTGACTTCTATATAGCGTTATACAGATCAGGATAATGCAACAAATAATTTACAATCATCTGTAGTGGCTAAAGTTTCATATCATTTTCAGAGATTTCTAATAACCGATATTTCTAATGTTAGTTTATTATTTTAATATTCTAATGATATGTTATTATTTTACTACACGTTTTGTGTAATTATAACTAATTTTAAATAATTCCTGAAAAGATACACTCACTCTTAATACATGCAACCATCAATTCTTCCCACTTATGGAGACATTGTAAGGTTCTGAGATTAACAAAGAATATGGGGTTTCAAAATATCAGCTCAGAGCCTGACTCAATTGAATTGAAAGTGTTTTCTCAATGGATAAATAACATTGGAGATGGGACGGTTGAAGGATCAAATGATGGCATCGTTGAAATCGACATCCCAGAGGATTTATTGTTGTTGGATGATGGTGACCCTATTGCATCAATTGTGGCCAACACTTATCCACAATTTGGAACGAATGCTGAATGTTTAATTTATTTGGAGGGCCGAGCTATTCTTGCACCAACACTTGATGTAGTTAATTTAACCAATGAGTATATGACTTCATTGAATGAAGGGGAACGTAAGGTATATTTGAGCTCAAATAGTGCGTGCAAATCTGATGCAAATGTTGAAATTTGCAAGATGTCCATTCAACCGAGTTTTTAAACACAATCAAGTGTTCTGAGTTGCCGAATCATGAGCTACGACTGAAGGTTGGTACTCCAATCATGTTGTTGAGAAATATTGATCATTCACTTAGTTTGTGCATTGGAACTAGGTTGGTAGTTACGAAACTGGGTGATCAAATTTTGGAGGCAATGATTCTCCAAGAAAGTAACACAGGTAAATTAGTACTCATCCCAGGAATGACCGTAATACCATCGGGTCCTAGGTTACCGTTTAAGTTTCATCGAAGGCAATTTCCAGTTATTCTGTCGTATGCAATGACAATTAATAGAAGTCAAGGCCAATCCTTATCCCACGTTGGACTTTTTTTGAAAAAACCTGTTTTCAGTCATGGTCAACTTTATTTTGCAATATCAAGTGTGACCAAGCGAAAAAGTTTAAAAATCTTGATTTGCGATGTTGAAAATAAACGTAGAAAAAAAACTACGAATGTTTTGTCCAAGGAAGTATTTCATAATTCATAAATTTGAAATTTCTGATTAATAATAGTTTTGCTAAGCATGTTCTATATAATGTTTAATTCTTCAATTTCTTTCATTTATTATTTTAATCTTTATCTTATTATACTTTTGTTTAAATTAGTATAACCACTTATTTATTATATTATCAATATTAAAATAATATTAAATATTTGATAAATTAAACCTTAAAATTATCCCCCCGTGCATCGCACGGGTGTAATACTAGTAAAAAGAAAGAGAGAGTGGTGATGTTTTTAATTCTATATTTTTGCTTTAAGTTTAATCAATGATAAAGAGGAAAATAAAAGGAAAGAAAAATGAAGGATGAAAAATATACTCCCTCCGATTCTTAATAAATGTTGTTCTGCCTTGAGATGAGAGAATTAAAAATTATGTAATCTAACTAAGTTGCCCTAAATAATTAATCTTTTAAATATATATAATTATTTTTTACATAAAAAAAACACTATTGTTTATCTCTATCCCTGTGTTTTTTTAATACTTATCTTTCACAAAACATTATTAATAAGTTAAAAAATAAAAAATTTATTAGGATTGTGATAGGGATAAAATAGATAGAAAATGTGATAAATATCTTAAATGTTATTTAATAAGAAAACTGAGAAAGAATCTGTAACCTCAATTAATTAGGAACAGAGGGAGTTAGTGGATAAAAAGAAAGAAAAAAGAACAATAAAAAGAAACAAATGATAAAGAGGAAGATAAAAAGAAAGATAAAGAATATAGATAAACAAGAGATAAAGAGAAACAAAAAAGTAAGAAACTAATAAGAAACAAATGATAAAGAGAAATATAAAAAGAAAGATAAAAAATATTAAAAAATAAGAGAAAAAAGAAAAAGAAAAAAGAAAAAAGAAGGGAAAATGAGCAAGAGTAAGAGTTGAACCATGCGAAATGACTACGGTGCCATGAAGGTACCATACCTCCCACCCCCTGCATTTACATTTCTTGATCATAACCAACTTTTGATTTAATGGTTCTCATTAAGTGGAGAATGATACATTCACGGCACCGTAGAAGTCCCCTGAACCATGAACCATTTAAAAACAAATTAAGCACACCAACCACTAGACCAAACTACAAGTTTGTAAGTTCTTGGATGTATATATAACTACAAATAACAGAAAAATCATAATGATATTAGGGTTTTTGAATATTTGTGGGGGGCCGTGCCCCCCTCAAGTATACGTATAAATCCTCCCCTGCATAAACCGGTGTTGAAGGTGGAATTGGTAGCAAGTAGCTTTGTGGCTGCAATATACATTTCTTCATAAATAAATTATGAAGACCTGATACGAGTTTACCTTATATTGTGAGTTAGAGTACCAGTTACTGCTTTAAAGCAAGCGACAAAAAATTTGTTATCAAGAACCAAGACAGGAAATTATTGCTTTGCAAACTCTAGCCTCTTTGAGCAAAGCAATTTTTCTTCTCAAGTTCCTGTTGGAATTCTAATCGGCTTAGCATTTGAAATTGTCTCTTTACGTATTTTTCTAATACGTTACACCACTTTGCATTGAGCAGGGAGTGCAAGAAACTGCACACACAAATTAGTTGTACGTAGCTCTCTTTGTAGCTTCGGATAAGAATCTATAATCTCCTACAAAAAGAAAACAACACTCCCTGATACGGCATCAAATATTCACGTCGGCAATATGCAGGTAATTATGTAGGTTTTGTGAAGGTGCAATCCTTCTAGAGATGGGCGAGCAGTTTTTGGAGGTGGCGGTCTCTCGTATAAAAGTGGCGAGCTATTATGTGAGGTGGCGAGCTCTTATGAGGAAAGCACTATTATACCAGCTCGGTACCAAGTGGTAGCTCGGTGTTGAGAGCTGGGCTTCACGGTTTTTAGGTCTTGTTGGGCTAATATGGACTATTTTATGGGGTCCTGACGGACTACACTTATGGACATAGTTATTGGCTCATGGCTACTTTGGTAATTTAAGCGAGAGTTTTGATATCTATGAAAATTTAACATACAAGAGGAATCCTAATTCTAAGTCGGTCGCTGTTTATGGAATTATAGTTTTGACAGGAGAGGGGAACCCTAGATTGGGAATACCTCTCTTATCTATATAAAAAGGACTCAAGGCTTATTCTTTTCTCTCTAAGTTGATTTTACATCCTACGTTTATCTCACATCTCACTTGAATGCCTTTTGACTTAAGCATTGGAGGGCCTACGCCGGAGCTTGGCGTTGGTCTTGTTTTGCAGAATCTATAAGGTCGCCAGGAGTTCCTTGGAGATCAATCAGGTCGCTATTCACATATCTAAAGTTGATATCTAAAGTTAATCAGGTCATTGAAGGTCAATACTTTTTATTTTTGAGGCACCAATATTTTGGTTCGCATCACTCTCGTACATTCAAAGAACATGTACATCAAAAAATTAACAGATCATACGCTAAAATCCACTTCACATAGCAAAAGAAGTGAAAATTGAATGATAACTCGCATATTCATTAATCAAGTCCAATTATTTCGGCTTATCTAATTTCCTATATTAATATCCACATAACAAAAGAAGTGAAAATTGAATGACAACTCGCATATTCATTAATCAAGTCCAATTGTTTTGGCTTATCTAATTTCCTATATTAATATCCACTAAGCTCACACATTCAAGAACACATAGAGTTCAAATTTAAAGAAAATAGTCTCGCAATTCCACCTCACCCAGTCAAAGAAGTAAAACATGAACGACACTAATCATTATTATTTTATAAGGGCAAAGAAGAATCTACAAAGATTTTCCTTTGAAACTATATCACCCCCGTTTCATGATGAATGCAAGATAAGGATAGTATCATCAACTTGTAAATGTTATTATGAAACTAGTGCAAATGCAAGATAAGGATAATAATTATGTTACAACTATTTTTATTAGGGAAGCAAAAATATAAACATAATTCATTAGTATAAGGACAGTATAAACTGTCATTCAGTCTTTAATCCGCTTTTCACAGCATTTTAGTAGTTAGAATAAAAATAAGATGGTTATTCTAATCTATAAATCGTGATTAAAAAATAAAAACAATTCATAATATGTTCTAGATCCATTTCAACAAGACATGACACTATGCCAGTTCTAACCTTAGCATTTGCAATAGCATCGTCCACCTCTTTTCTTACGTTTTTCTCGGTATCTTGAAATAGAGGAGAAGAACCACAAAATCTTACCATGAGTTCATTCTTCACAACAAAAAATTAACTTGTATAGAGAAATTCAGAAAATTGTAATTAAAAGAAGAAAGTAAAAGAAATCTGAAACCAGAAAAACAGAACATAGATTCTCTGCTCACACAAACAAGATTAGTAGCCTCAAACTTGAAAAAAAAATCTCCTTGGTATTAATCATTTTCCTCACCTGATTATACTTAAACCCTAAAATTCTACTAAAATACCCCTGAATTCTCACCTGATTATTTAATCCCCACCTGATTATGCAAGGGTAATTATGACTTTTATCTTTAATTTGGACTATATAACAATGAAAACTAAAAAGGCTTGCCTATTATTTGCCCTACAATAGCCAAAATTTGTACGTTTTCTGAAGATACCCAAAAAAAGGGGGAAATAAAAAATAAAATCTCACGTAGTAGTCTTTGTCTTTCACTCGGTAACGTGCTTCTCTAAGATCTGCGACAATCTGGCCACAATCAAATTACTATAGATTGATAAGAACTGGATAAATGAAAATACCATTTCTCCTTCTAGGATGTACCTATGTGCAAACAAGCCCCAATCATGTATTTCCGATCTGCCAAAGCACACTTTATCCTTTTCTGTTTTCTGGAGTCGACATTTGAGCAATTGCACGTGTAAGTTATTTGAGCAACCTGGTTACGTTTTAAAAAGAAAAGAACCTCAAGTTTTGATAACGAAACATGTGTTCTTACCGGAAAACTTATAATATTGATTACAAATGCATTAGAATGTATAACCTTGCTTACAGACTTCTTCTATTGATTTGTTTATGACAATTGTAATACTGTAAAGGTATAAAACTAATGGGCTACCTGGTTGACCTTTTTCTGTTCAAGAATATACCATGACGACATCAAATGTCCAACTATCAGGATTCAGAGGTACTTCACCAACCATTCCAAGCTCTGTCATACCGAATAAACAATGTTGATATTCTGAGCTAGGTTCATTAAATTTTGAGGGTGATTAAAAATGGGGTGAAAAATGTAACGATGACAATAAATGTGATTCGACTTTTTAGTGAAATTATGATTGGATGTGAATCTGTGATCGATAATTGGAAAGAAGAAAAAGGGCATACATAGTGTATTTTTTCTAAAATGCAATGGTATGTTTGAATTTTTTTTACCGAGAGTAAAATACCGTGTAATATACACGCATAGAGAAAGAGTGTGTATATAAAAGAGAACTCACAACAAACATTGGGTGATTCCTGTAATTATTGAGAAAAGCTTGTCTCTTTCTCAACTTGTCATACTGGCTCAAACACTCGGAAAATAAGTGACGGATGCCACATTAGTGGAAAAAACATGATTAGAAGCAGTTCAAAATAGCTATTGGTGGCGATTTTGAACCGCCTCTGATCGAGGCGACACTTTAAGTCAGTATCACGCAGGTGGCGGTTCAAACCACCACTTAAAACAGGAGCGGGTGGCGGTTCTTAGCTACGAACCGCTACCAAAAGTCTAAACCGGGTGGCGCTTCTTGGTTACGAAATGCTACCAAAAGTCTAATCCGGGTGGCGATTCTCGTTATAACCGCCACTTAAAGTCCAAACTTTTGGTAACGCTCCATGTTGAACCGCGACTTAAAGTGTAGACTTTTGGCAGCGGTTCCATTTTGAACCGCCACTTAAAGTGTAAATCTTTTTTCCCTAAAAATTCCCAAAGTTTATTATAAATCCTACAAAATAACTTATTCATAGAAAATATACAAATAAACAAACCAAAATATTCATAGAAAACACAAATTATCCAAACAAATAACAAATGTCATAAATATCAAGTACAAATCATTCAAGTAAACAACAAATATATCATTTCAACCATAACAATTCAATCTTATCAATATACTCAATAAATGCTTACAATTAAGAATCTAGAATAACGTCAATAAAATATCTTGCAAACACATTCAAAATATCATCGAACTCCAACGGTGAGTAAGAGTCTTGATTCGATCTCCAATCCTTAAATTAAAAATATTGAAACAAAATATTAGATTTATTAATACTAACTAATTATGACTTAAACTTATCACTATATAAACATTAAAAATAATAATACATAAATCAACTTACCATTCCAGTATCACGACTATTGGGAAAATTGTTGTTAGTGTCGTACATGTACCTCATCACATAGTAACCACACTCGGTAGGCCCCAGTTGTTTGCGACACTTGGAAAAAAATGTAAATAATAAAGATTAGTTATATTAATGGGGTGGAGAGTTTTGTCGAATTCTCACTCACGCATGATTCTATAGAGAGGGACGGTGCTAAGTTGAAATGTCCTTGCAGACAAATTAAGTGTAGGATTCATAGTTACCATGATATCGATGAAATCAAATATCACCTATGTGCCAAAAGGTTCGTTCCCGATTATCATATTTGGACTCATCACAGGGAAATAGTAGATCTCGTGTCATCGCGTTGTAATCTTGAAGTCGGGGGATCATCTTCCGTCATTCCTGAAGACTCGCCAAATGTGTACATAAATATGGTTCAAGATGCTGCCGGACCTGATTTCGAGATGAATGATGATGTAGAAGAACCGCCTAATCCAGAGGCGCAAAATTTTTGATATGTTGGAAGTTGCAAAACAATCTCTGTATCCAGGTTGCGAGAAACAAACTCAACTCTCTTTTGTTGCCCGCCTTATGAGTTTAAAGTTAGAAAATGGCATTTCTCAGAAGTGTTATGATCAATTCGTTGATCTAGTCAAAGAGATTGTGCCTGAAGACAATAAATTTGAAGATAATTTTTATGAAAGTAAGAAGATATTGAGGGGTATGGGCTTACCGGTGGAGAAGACAGATTGCTGCAACAATAATTGTATGATCTACTAGAAAGATGATTGCGAACTCGATAGTTGCAAGTTGTGTAAAGAACCCTGATTCAAACCCACGAATCAGGGAAGCGCATAACGACATAAATCCAAATTAGTTGAGTACAAGAAGATGTACTAATTTCCCTTGACTCCACATTTGCAAAGACTATACGTATCTCCGACTATAGCGAAAGATATGCTGTGGCATGCTGAACACATAGTCGACGATAGTGTCATGCGTCACCCGTCAGATTCAGAGGCTTGGAGACATTTTGATCAAACTCATCCAGAGTTCGCCGCCGAAACTCAAAACTTCAAATTGGGTCTATGCACAGATGGATTTCAACCATTTGATAGTTTCGGCTAGCAATATTCATCATGGCCAGTAATAGTCACACCTTATAACTTGCCGCCCTGGATGTGTATGAAAGAACAATATATGTTTTTAAGTGTTCTTGTTCCTGGCCCCAAAATCTCTAAGGACAAGTTTGATGTTTTCCTATAACCTCTAATTGTGGAGTTGAAACAGCTGTGAACGGATGGTGCTGACTCGTATGATGTGTCCAAGAAGCAAATTTCAAGTTTCGGGCAGCCCTTATGTGGACAATTAGTGATTTTCCCGCATACTCCATGTTTTCGGGTTGGAATACGGCTGGTCAAACTGCTTGTCCATATTACATGAAGTGATATGATGCATTTACTCTGAAGTGTAGTGGAAAACAATCTTGGTTTGATAACCACCAGAAGCTTCTAGAATGTGATCATCAATTTTGAAAAGACAAAAAAAACTTTTGAAAAAATAGGAAGGTTGATGCTCCCCTGCCAAACATTCGTTCAGGAGTAGAGATATTGGCTGAGATAGATAGACTTGGGCTTCTGAAGGTCACTGAGCTAGAAGCAGAACGTGTTAATGCTCAAATCGCAAAGACGAGCGGTTGGAAGAAAAGAAGTATTTTCTGTGATCTTCCGTACTGGAGCACAAATTTAATTCGTCATAATTTAGATTTTATGTACATTGAGAAGAATGTGTTCGATAATGTGTTCAACACGGTGATGAATGTGAAGGGGAAGATACAAGATACGTCGGAATCAAGAGATGAGTTGAATGATTATTGTTTTCGCCCATCGTTTTGGGCTGATGACTCAGGAAAGTATCCCAAGACTTCTTACACACTCGATAAAAAGTCTAAAATTGCTTTGTGTGAATGGGTTAAGACTCTTAAATTTCTAGATGGGTACGTTTCAAGTTTGGGACGCTGCGTCGATATGAACGGATTGAGATTGCATGGGATGAAGAGTCATGATTGTCATGTGTTTATGCAATGATTAATTTCGATTACTTTTCGAGAACTACTCCTCAATCCAGTTTGGAAAGCTCTAACAGAGTTGAGTTTGTCTTCAAAGACCTGAGTGCAAGAGTTATCGAAACTTGTGACATGGCTCATTTGAAAAGAGAACATTCCTCTGATTTTGTGCCAACTTGAGAAGATCTTTCCCCCGAGTTTTTTGACTCAATGGAGCATTTGCCGATCCACTTACCATATGAGGAATAAATCAAGTGTAGAGGTCTCGATAGCAAATGCTTATCTAATTGAAGAGGCATCAACTTTTAGTTCGTACTACTTTGAAGATCAAGTCTCCACTAGAAGAACAAACTTGAAGCGTAATGAAGACGTTCAGAATGATGAGATGACGATGATGAGATTCTATCAGTATTCAAAAATCATGGTGAACCCTTCTCATCCGTAGCAGGAAAAAAATGGTTGTCAGATCAAGAGTTTGATGCGGCGAGAAAATATGTATTACTAAATTGTGATGAACTCGAAGATCTTAGCAGATATAATTGATTATTAACAATACTTTACATATTACTTGATGTAATTGATTATAATAATATTTTACTACTTTAAATATGAAGCCTTCTCATGGAGGGCATTAAACGCCAACAACCGAACATTTCAGATGTAGAATTAAATGGAAAATTAGAAAATAAATTTCCCATTTGGTTTGAAAACTACGTTAGTCAAACTTTTTGAGGTTTTTTTATACACATATATTACGTATTTGTATTTGGATAATGTAACTTTACGTCATACATTATAGGTTCGGGATCCCTTGAATAGTGTAACCAATAATTACATTAAGAGTCTAGCGTTCGGTCCATCGCGTTGTGTGACTACATTAAATGGCTGCAAGATAAATGGATAAAGGTTTTACACAATTGCATACTGATCAGAACGATCTACATCGAACATTGGGGTCTGTATAAAAGGATAAACTTATGGAGAAGATGAATATGACTATTACGGTCATTTGGTAGAGATTGTCAAACTTGGATATTCGGGGTCAGTAAGCACACTCTTGTTCAAATGCGAGTGGTTTGATCCGACTCCAATATGCACGAGAGTGCACTCTCAGTTTAAACTTGTCGACGTTAATCATAAACGTAGATTCAATCGTTACGAGCCATTCATACTTGTGGACCAAGCTACTCACGTTTACTATTGCCCATATGACGAGACATGGTCGACTGGTTGGCAGCTTGTAAGATTAAGGCAAGATCAACAATAGATTTCATAGAAGAGCGAACACCCGAGCAATCGTTTCAAGAGGATGTTGCTGAAATGCATGGTGTAATCCAATTGGGGGATGTTGATTTCCAACTTAATGATCCACTTGTCGGTGATGCCGATGTCGAACATGTCGATGATACAAAAAATGAGTTTATAAGCAAAGAAGAGACAAACGACAACGATTAGTTTGTAATTTATGTCGGTTAAGGTTATAACGCTATATAATTAATTAACATTTTAGAAATAATATAATGTTTTAATTTAATTGTTATTAATTTAATTTCAATGTGTTTGAGGTCGTTTAGATGAGGGGGAAGGGTACTGCTGGTCGTTCAGGATCAGGTGGTCGTTCAAGATCATCTGGACCCTCAGGTTCTAGTTTTTTTGACTCCTCGTCGTCACAGCCAGTTGTGCCGATGACCTCTGATGATTTGATCAACGGTTTGGACGACGTAGATCTGGATGGACCGACTCCTCGCGAGACCGTACCGAAAATCCCTCCTATTTATGATGAGTGTTATCGACTTTTTAGAAGCATCCTTGTTTATTCACCAATCGGAGGTAATTATTATAGTATTTAATATTAATAATCATATCGTTATGAATTGTAAGCAACTTCTAAATAAATCTTCATTTTCATTTATATATTTTTAGAGTGCGGAGTAGCTCTGCAGATTTAACTGCGATTCTTAGACGGATTCTCGAGGCTCATTTGCACCCAGCTGGATGGAGGTATATCTATATTCCTCATGATCATCGTGACACGTGGTGGCCTCTATTCCAGGTATTTACATTAAGTACAAACTTAATTTATTGCATTACATATGTTTACATTTGTGTAACTAATTACTTATTTTATGTTGTCTTAAATATATTTTATTGTAGAGTTCATGTTATTGGGACCGGAGGCAATATTCTGATGATACCATTCGCCAAGCCTTTTAAGTATCTATGTCTTATACTTGGTCTACCTGTCTTAATGAGTGGTGGCATGCGTATGATGCTAGGGGAGAGATACCGGCATCTGTCGGCGAGCAGACCTGGAGGGGTTGGCAGGAGGCGTGGATGAGGCCAAAGGAGGTTGTGAGGTTACGGAGGACTAGCAGGAACCAGATGAGCGAGCCAGAGGATCCTGGTACTGGGATATCTAAGCATAGAGGCGGGTCTCGGGGGGCGAATCGCATACGAGATAACATCGTAAGTTATATATATAAATTTAAAAATTTATAATTCAATATATATATATATATATATATATATATATATATATATATGTGTGTGTGTGTGTGAAATTAATTATCATAGCGGAAGGAGATGGGTAGGGAACCCAATGCATATGAACTTCTACTCAGTCTGTATCAGAGAGGCGGCGGCTTGTTTACGGACCCCAAATCTCAGCGGATAGATGTAAATTTATTTAGTTTCTAAACTCAATTTAATTTATATATTAACTTTATTTTTGTCATTATTATGCATGAAAATAATTAACGATTTTCTTTTCTATCAGACGGAGGTTCAGACTACTTTGGAGAGTAGACGTGCTGCATCTCAAGAGTCTGACACGTTTGTCGACCCGAACGACGTCTACCTCTCCGTTGTCAGGCCCAAGAAGGGTCAACGATTTAGGACGAGATCGCTCGCCAAGGAGTTCGATACAGGCTCCACCTCTACATCATCCCAGCAGGTCTATTCTCGTCTGGAGCAGCTGCATACGCAGTTCGAGGAGGCTGAGACGAGGCATCTGGAGAAGTTGTAGAGGATGCGCGATACACAAGCGCAGTCTCAGGATGAGTTGCAGAGGATGCGCGAGACACAGGCACAGGCACAAGCCCAGATGGACTTCGAGCAGCGACTCCAGCGACATGTTGAGGAGCGTATTAGGGCCGCGATGGGAGCACAACCTCCTCCCCCTCCTGCTGATTAGATTGATCTTGAGATGTTGGGTTATTTTTGTAGAATTCATCTTGAATTACTATTGTCGAATTCATTTAATTATGATACATATTTATATTATTTAATTTAACTTGCATTTGCGTTTTTTTTAAATATTTATAAATTGGTGGATGAAAAAAAAAATAGGTTCATTATTTCAATTAGTAAAAATAATATTTTAAAAAATAAAAATACATTTACCGACAGCTTTCACGTCCGTCGGTAATATTAAATAGTATTTATTTATTTTCTAATTAATTCTCGACGGGCAATTTTCCGTCGGTAAATCTTAATTACCGACGAGCGTAATATTCGTCGGTAAATACCAAAAAAAATAGAAATGTCGACGATAGCTTACTGGTGGCAAATTACCGTCAGAAAGCCGTCATAATTTGCCGATGGGTCAAAATATCCGTCGGCAATTGAGATTACTAACAAAGATTTCGCTGACGGCTATTATCCATCGGTAATCCACCAATCAGTAGTTTACCGACGAATATGGCAGTCAGCGAATCAGAATTTTTTTGTTGTGAATTCTAGACTAAAACTAGCAACTGATTCCAACTATGATACCGATACCTTCACAAATAAATCAAGGCATGAACATTTATTTATAGTATCTATCTCACACTGCAACTATATTGACAGAAACTCAAAGAATTACAACGCAACAAATGAATAACTTATTATCATTTCAAATTATTATTTCACGCATCACAATGAGGTTAATTATTTATTTATTTTTGAATTTCTATTTTTCCTTGAACAAAATTTCTTTAAAGCACAAGAATCGTAAAACAAACAGGCTATCATTGGAATAGGAAAAGAATGAGTATACCTAATACTGGACGAAATTCGGCGTTGAGGAGACAAATTCGAGAGGAAGCTGCTGCTCAGAATAGGAAGGGGCAGCAATTCAGATCGCCGCCACCCCACGAGATGTACAGATCGGTGGTGGCGTGTACAGATCGAGGGGAGAGAGAGAGAGAGAGAGAGAGAGAGAGAGAGAAATGGAGAATGGTGCGGCGGTGGTGGTCGTGGTTAAGGCGTGGAATGGACTTTACTGTTGGGGGTATATGTTTACAAATCGAGAGATGTAATTTCCATGTCAAGAAGATGAGCTATAATTTTATGATTAATTTCCATGTCAAGTAAGGGGCAGCCCAAAAACGCGACGGGGATTTTCAAGTTGTGGAGGCGAGGAAGATGAGATGAAATGTGATGCAACGGACTTGGGGTTTTCAATTTAGGTGCTTCTAATTATTTTATTTTATAATTTAATATTTTTTAATAAACTTTCCACATCGGTTTTTATAACTAACCGATGCGGAATATTGTAGATCACGTCGGTTTGTGAAAATTTCTTTTTTACATCGGTGTTTTACTAACCGATGTGATATTTTTAACATCGATTTTCTTATAACAGATGTTACACTGCCGATATTAAATCCCTTTTTTGTAGTAGTGATGAGGTATATTTGAATGCAACGGAAAGAAGAATCTATAAATATATAATATAAAAATAGAAACTACCAAGGAAAAATTAGATGCTACATGCAGGCAATGATATGATTCTTACTCTTTTTTATTTGTTTTTTTGCTCGGGATCGACATCTCCCCTGGTACTCTGAATTACATAAAAATTTAGTCACACCGTCTCACCAAAAATTAGAAAATACTGATTCACTTTTTTCAGCAACTATTAGGATGGAACAAATGCAATATACATGTTGAATATTTAAATAAAAATCTAAACATGCAAAATCTGAACATAATGCACACAAACTCAACGTATCCACAATCGACCAAAAGTAGGAAATACAAGAAAATAATTCAGAACTTCAAAACTACAATACAAAGGTAGTACATATGAGGTAGTAATAATAAACTATTACCGCAAGAAGCTAAAACCCCCACTATTCTACAACCTGCAAGGGTTGTCATTGTTCTGCTTATTACAAACTGCCCCATTGTTACCAATGACTCAACAATTACAAACTACGTATTCAATTTTGAATTGGTCAGTCATTTTAAAAACTTGCAGCACAGTCAGTATGGGTAAATTCAAAACTACATAACAATGTGATTGAATATACAGTGGAAATAATAAACTACTCCCACAAAAAAAATGAAGAGCTCGTTTTATGTTATGGACTGCAAAGCTTGTTAAGACCATGCATGCATTATAACAAACTGCCCAGTCAATCACGAATTACTTAGTCAGTCCCAAACTAATCAGGCATTTCACAAACTGGCAATACAAATTACATGAGTAAGTTCAGAACTACAAATATCCGTAAATATCGACTTTTGCGAATTATGCAAGCACTACAGCCATACTATACGGACATTGCAAATAAGTTTTCATAAGATTAAAAAGTTGCATAATCGATCATTCCCAAAAAATCGAACCAATAAACAGGAAGAATAACCACATACGTTATAAAATCTAATTAAAATATCAGCTTCAAGTCAATAACAGTAATTAGTACACGTTGAATCAAAAAAATAGTTTACAAGGATTTAGAACTACAAATCGAAGACAATAAGCACCCAAGAACAAAAATCATAAACTATTCCTAATTAGAACTTTACGACTAAATTTAGAACTAAACATTGTAGAACACAACGACTATTCCTAATTATGAAAGCTCTAAAACCAATCTATTTATTAAAAAAAAACTATGGTTCATTAATTCACAATTTATTCCGTCCTTGCTTTTCCCATAACTTAAAACCCATGGAAAAAAAATATAACAAACTACTCAAAAAAATAAAAAAATAAAAAAATTCAACCTCAACAGATTCACCCAACTTACTTGTTATTAGGATTCTTCTTTGTCCTCCTCGACATTTTCCCAAGGTTATTTATACCTAACTAAATCAATTAAATTTCGAAGAGATTTTCAGGGATTTCTTCGACCCACTACCGCTTGCAAATAATCCGGTCACCCTCTTTGCTATTTGGGTCCGTATCGGACTTAATTTGTGGATGAATTTTGAAGATCCACTTCCAATTCTGTAAGTAATCAGGTTTGAATTTGGAGCAAAGCTTGAAATTCGGAAGCTGAATATCAACGAAAATAGAAAGGGTATTATGCGGGTATTTGTGAATTGCAAACTGATTTACAGAATAAGTTCAAATTTTTATTCAAGTGTGTTGGCAAATCTTTTTAGGGATGGAAATTTATGACGACAATTACGGGAAAGAGAGAGGAAAGTCAAAGATGAAGGAAAGATATAAGATCAAACCCCTTAAATACAGATACTAATTTCACAGGGTAATATTGTCTATAGATAGAGCATTATGATTTTTCGGGGAGTTTAGATTTGATAGGACTATTAGAAATAATATTTATATCATTTGGTGTAGTTGTGAATTTACCCAAATATTAATTGTGCAAATACAATTTCGAACGCTCATCCCAAAACTAAAAATGCAGAAACTTGTGTTAAGTTAGATTGAATCTTTTGATTTTTGTATTATGATATAGGAAATGACTACAGTACCGTGAAGGTACCATACCTCATAGCCCCCTGCATTTACATCCCTTAAATCTTATCATTATCTATAACTGCTTTAGATCTAAGAGTTCTAATTAAATGGGGAATGGTACCTTCACGGCACCGTAGAAGTCCCCTATGATATATTTATTTTTATATTCAAAAGTATTGATTTTTCATTTATTATTTGTTTTGTTCTATTTGTACATTTTCAATACCATTGCAATAAGAATTAAAAATTACTTTATTACTTTTACCTCTATATTTATTATTTTAAATAAAATAATATTATTGATATTTTGATACCTTATAATTATAATACCAATTATTTTTTTAAATTTTGGTGAAATGGTCGATTACAATACCAGTTGTTTTTTAGAATTTGGGTGAAATGTTCAATTACAACTAGCATTGTCAAACGGGCTGGCCCGCTCCGGCCCGCCGCGGGCTGACCCAAAACGGGGAGGGCGCGGGCCAGCCCGTTTTTTCGCGGGCTGGGAAATCCTAGGTCCGCAGCCCGCCCGCGGGCCAATCCGTTTATTATTATTATTTTTTTAATAAAATCTTATTTTTATGTAAAGAATTATAAAAAATAAAATTAAAATTTTAAAAAAAGTTATTATAATATTTAAAGTATGCTAATGGGCTCGTAGAAAATAAAAGAATACAAATATGCCTTCAAATTTAACCAATATAAATTATAATTATAATTATAAAAAAATAAAAAATAAATAAATAGCCAGCCCGCGGTCTTCACGGAGCGGGTCACAAAAGCCCGCAATCAAACGGGCTGCATGAAGGGCGGCCCTAGCCCGCCCATTTGAACGGGCTGACGGGCCAACCCGCAGACTTTGGCCCGTTCTGACAGTGCTAATTAGAACGTTGTAAAATTTTAGCCCGTTAGTCGGGCCAGAGTTGACCAACTAAACAATAGATCTGCAAATTCCAAAGAGCGTACAAAATATCTCGTATGGTTTCGATGTTCAGCTTAAATAAGGATATCCATAGCCAGCTTTTGATTAAACGGTGGAATTGTGGGGTTTTAACGTTATTTGCGGTTCTTGTTTCCTCCCGGCGTCTCCTTTCTCGGATTTGTCCAAATCCCACACACGCCTTTCTCATGTTTCAGGTAACACCGTGATGTAGTTTTTTATTTTCTTTAATCGGCTCTATTTGGCAAAGATGCTTCCTAGCTGATGGTGCTAAATTTGTTGTTTTTGAGTTTGTTTAATCTCCGTTGAGCATCTGTTGTCTTTTTTCAAAAGAAACTTCTTATAATAGAAAAGGGTTGTTCTCTGGTAGGGCGGCTTTTTGCAAGCTGACGAAGACGGTAACATTTTCTTTATGGATAAAGAGTAGCCTTTTAACTTTCATTTTCAAATTTTATTTGGTTGTAAAGAATGAATTTCCGTTTAGTTAACGGAATGCTAGGGAATAAGATTATTCTCTCTCGAAAGAGACATCCTTTGTACCGAACTGTTTGCAGAATCGAATCCTGTTCCACATATCAGCTATGCATCCTCCTTGTTTATGTCAGAGAACGTTGCCAGTGCTACGGGCTTTGGCATATGCAAATCAAAAATGATGAAGGGGATTGTGGCACTCCACTCGCCCGCTGAACAGGATGGAACTGTTTCGCTATGTCGGATCTCGAGCTCTTTAACCTAAACTTCAAAGATATCAGGCGCAAAATGTTATCCTGCTTTATTGTTACGTAGCAAATTGCAACATGCTTATGGGCTAATCTTAAATTAGATTGAGGTGGTGGGTGGTTTCGGGATCCATTAGAAAATGCTCTTTTATGTCCGTAACTTTATTATAATTAATATAATATTACTTATGGGCATTTTCGGAGAATCGGTAAAACATACGACTTTCCTTAAAACATTGTTCACCGCGCTAACTTCGAGAGGTTGCTTAAGCCCTTATTGCTTTAGAGTAGTCCGCATTGGGAAGGAGATTATATTGTCTAGAATTCTGCAACCATTCCTCACTTGTGAAGCGGCTTTGAATTTCCAATTTTTTGGGCAGTGAGGATATCGAAATTATTTAAGAGAGAAGGTAGCCCTTTGTCATGGACTTGAACCAGCACCTGGGCAACGAGTTGGAAAGAGCATTGTACAAGTGCAAGCAAGCTACTAGTGCCTATTGGCGAGAACTTGGCTTGGTTCGTAGTGCCGGCCTATTCCATATTCTGTCTCGCCCACCCGCCAACCCATGAGTTCTTCGTAGTCGGGCGGAAGGCTGGGCGTGGGGACCGTCGAAGAAGTGCCTCAACGCGCCACAACCACTACTTTTTTGACTTCTTTTATACAATTATGAACTCAACGCACATGGGATAGGAATCTTGTTTCAATTGGTGCTTTCCCTCCTTCACCCCTTTGTTCCAATCTATCAAGACATATTATAAGGCAACATGTACTAATTGCCCTTCCACTCCTCCCCACAAATTAGGTGATTGTTCTTAGCCATCCCTCAACCGGAAACAATGAAGCGGGAGAGAAAGAGACCAGAGGGATTGGACCACAATGTCCGGATGAAGACATGAAGTGAAGACCTGGTTTTAAGCCTCTTATCTTTGATCCTTTATTGATATGGGCTTCATTCTGTAAGGCTGTTAGGAGCCGAGAGAAGGCGAAAGAGCAGATAGTAAAGCCCCTTAAAGTGTCTTCCCCTATTCGACGGAAGACCTTGCCCTTAAAATGTCTGCCCCTATCCGACGCCTTGGTGTCATCGCTGCAACCGTACGTTGTTCTCGTCGAAAGTAAGAATTGAGAAGCGGCTTAGACCATCGACAAAGAATAAGTCAGCTCGGTCATCACCCCATCAAATAGTGATGCCAATGATGATTTAGCGACATGGAATTCATTCTTCGATCTGATTACCCTTATTAGATCAAAGGTCAACAACTATTCTTGTTGTTCGTCAAAGCATTTAACATCTTTGGACAATCTTTAATTCGATGTGGCCCGTCGCTCAGAAAGCACCGGTTTTGGAACGTGATTTGCTTGTTCTCCTGATGGGGCTTCCCTTTGTTGGAACTCTCGAGCATTAAGTATGTTATTATGTTTATAATAACCAGATTCTGACCAGAATCCCATTGGCATAAATTTCTAAAGGTCACGTTTTTAATTATTGGGATTAAGAAAAAACTGTAGATGGAATCTGAAATATCAACTTTTAGGTAGCTAGTCAAATTACCTGAGTATCCATGTTTATTATCCTCAAACTTGTATGTCAGCTATAGTTAAGAACAACACCTTTGGTTTAGTGCAACCCTATTCAATAGGTATTTGTGAATGATCATATAAAGATTTGCATCTCTATCCCTCTAAATTTATGCCAACACTTGTACCTCTCAAACCTTCAAATCGAACTCATTTATTTAATTTTTTGTTTATGTGATTAAAGGGGTCTCGATTCTTTACTGATGGGTTTCATCTTACTATTATTTTAAGGACAGTCCACTGGCCCACGCGCAAGCTTATGAAAACCCCTCGAGATAAACTGAAAGTGGCTGTTCAAAATGTGAGTATTAAAGTTACTTTTTATTATAGAGAGGGTATATGTTTTTGTTTGTTTTTAATGAGTAAAATACTGGTTGTTTTTATTATTCTGCCTTTGCTTGAGTTTCTTTGGTGCTGCTGTTTATGCTCGTTCATTTTGCATCATATTGTTGCCTCTGATTTATACCTAGAAACATAATTTGATTTCTAAAACTTATTCGTGCTGTAGTTGAGACATTACACTGAAAAATGTTGTGAATTCTTTTCCTAGGATATAGGGCTAAGTAGATGGCCGTTAACAGCCTGTCTGAAAAATGACTCGGATAAGCAGTTTATGAGATTAACACTTTTCTAAGTAATTGCAATTCAACTTAATATTTGAAAAACAAACAAACAAATGAAGTTAACGAACTGTTTTTCCCATTAAGCCTGTACCCTAACATACAAAAGAAGAAAACTAAGAGTTTGTAAGCTCATCCGAAAACTCATAAGTAACTAAAAAATATCTGCAACTCCCGAAAAACTGGAAATTATTCTAAAGTAGAAATAGACAAGAAAGCAAAATCTTCCAAAGTTCACATATTGCTTGTTCCCCTCCGTAGACACGTGTCTTCATTTCAGCAGGTTTAGAATCAGCTAAATCACACAATTGTCAGTCCAGTTAAATCTTGAATCTTGGTCACTGCACAAGATAAATGCAACCCGATTAGTTAGTTAGTCCATATGGATATTGAATAGGGAATGCAAGTATTAGCCGAAGCAGGATTTATAAACTCACGTTAAATCTCAAATCTGACAACCATGACTGAATTTCAAATAAACTACTTTTATACACATTGGAGCCACAATATTCAATTGTTTGTCCATATCCTAAGTAGTAGTAAATGTATATGATACTATATGGTGGGCGATCTGATGAAGCTTGCTAAAATAAATCTACGTAAAAATGGTCATAATCCATTAATTTTCAAATTTTTAATAACACCATTTCTTTTCTTTTCACATAACATAGTCAAGATACCAAGTTTTTCAAACAAATCAAGAACAAGCCATCTCATTCCACTTTTTCATTCTGTCATTGTACGCACATGCTAAGAATTCAGCTATGAAGGCATAAATTTCTACAATCAAATCATTCTATAAACATTATCTATCCTCTTTCCACTGATTGTCCACTTTAAAAAGCACACAAAAATAGAAATCATTCGGAAATTAAAGTATACCGACTATAAGCAAAGTTACTACAGTGTTTTCCCCATGTACTTATGCCTCACTCATTTACTAATATCTCTGTCACAAAGTAGTAGTCAATCTGTGAAATTTACAATAATATCACAGTGCAATGGTTTCAGAAATAAAATGGCCATTGGACATCGATCATGCTTTAATCATGCAAACTAAGCGCATGAAGATAGATAATAACAAAAACCATTGGCAAAGGAGTGAAACCGAAAAAAGCTTTAAACACATACTGTTTTGGCAAGCAATAACCGTCAGGAAATTTTTTCTGCCTCTTTGCTGCAGGGTCCAGCTCGTTTAGCCCATTGAAGAAATCATCCTCAATGAATTTCTCTGTCTTCTCCTTTTGCATTGCAAGATATTCAGAAACATCAAATGCAGGACGTGTCTCTCCCATTAATGATATCTCAATGTTGTTATTAGACTGCTGTAACGCCCCCTCATCAAACACGTTAGTGTTGACTTCGACTGCAGCAGCAATCCACTCATTGCAGGACACATGTTGGCTCGGAAAACTACGCGTCTCATTAGACTGAGCTTCAGTTTGACCAAGTAACTCTTCCACATCAAAGTAAACTTCTTTATCCATTACACTCTCATAAGCATCGTCTGAAGGAATTTGTCGAGTCGTCTCACTAAACACGCCACCTTGAGTTGCATCGTCTGCTGATATCAGATTCTGATATTGGCTGACACTCGTCAGGCGAGATGTCTCACTAAACACGTCCCCTTGAGTTGCATCGTCTGCTGAAGTCTGATTCTGATATTGGTCGACACTCATCAGGCGAGACGCCTCTCTAACAACGCCACCTTGAGTTGGGTCTGCTGAAGTCAGGTTCTGATAATGGTTAATACTCGTCAGGCGAGACGTCTCACTAAACACACCACCTTGAGTTGCCTCGTCTGCTGAAGTCAGGTTCTGACATTGGTTGACACTCGACGTCTCACTAAACACACCACCTTGAGTTGCATCGTCTACTGAAGTCAGGTTCTGATATTGGTTGACACTCGTCAGGCGAGACATCTCTTTCAGCACACCACCTTGAGTTGCATCGTCTGAAATATTTTGATCTTCAGTTTCGCTCAGCAATCGATTCTTGGTACGTGCGGCTTTTCGATATATATGACAAATGACCCAAAAATTTGCTATTTGTTGGCCTGGGGGCATTATTGCCACGTACTCATTCATCCTCCACTCCGTTTTGATCGGAGGGTTAGTAATGTTGTATAACAACTCTCGCTTTTCTCCAATTTCCACTCCGTTGTCTATCAGATACATGGTTTTTTTACAAACCCACTTTCCTTCTGTTGTACTTCTATTCGGCTTTGTTCCCCCAAAATATTTCAAATTATTTTTTGTGAAAACCCATATGTTTTTGTCATCATAGCATTGTAAAAGCCCTGCCATAAAAGTAAAAAATGTTTTGGAGAAACAAGAAAATACGAAACTCATGCATAATTGTGGATGTGGGGAAAAAACAGATTATAGAAACCCTAAAAAATTGAAGAAACAAGAAAACTCGAAACTCGTGCATAATTGTAGATAATCGATCCTTGTTAACACAATTCAAGAAATGGATGAATAACCCACCAACACCACATGATACTACTCGCATAATAATAATAATAATAATAATAATAATAATAATAATTGTTCATTCGCACAAATTTCGAAACCATGCAAACGTACCTGGAAGCGTATCGCTAGTAAAATGGTAGATATCGATAGTCAGGAATTTATTTTTGGGTAGTGGGGTACCCGAAATTTTAGGAATCAAGTAATCACAAATGATCTCTTTATCATCAGGAAGAAACTTGAAACCTGAAGGTATACTTCGAAAATACTCATCGTTGTTTTCTTCAACGTTTGCCATTTCTTTTCGCACTTTTTCCCCTTCTTTTGTTGTTGCTTCTGTAGTGTAGAGGGCGATGAATGGGGAAGGAGAGGCAATGAAGGGTTTAATTCAAAAGATTTCAAACTTGTATGCGCTGTATCTTGAGATAAAACTTAAGGGGTTTGTTTCATTTTTCGTTCGTCCTAAACAATAACCTGGAATTCTCTTATTTAACTCAATTTGTTTTTATTTTTTTCACCTAGCTGAAAAATTGTGAAACCTTTATAAATTATTAATACCTCGAAGATAGTCCAGTATTTTGTATTCTGTTTACGTATAGTTCAGTTATAATATATAAAATATCATTAATTTTTCATTTTCACATATACCCTTAATTAATATTTTTGAAATACTAATCTTTTTCATGATAAATTGAAAATTGATAATTACAATGCAAAATCTTACTATTCCAATGACAAATATACTAATTCCAACATTGATTTTTAGGAGTATTAATTGATATTAATAAATTCAATAAGGGTATAATTGAAAAATACCAACTAAATTAATAACTTACCTATATAACCTACTCATTTCTTAATTTGTGTGAAATCAACCGTAAAATTATCATATTGAGACGGAGGAAATATTAATTTTGGGACTGCTAATTTATTAATTTAGCAAATCTATGTTAATAATATATTAATTTACATATGTCCATGCAAATATATCTACAAATTGCTTGTCACAATAAATTTCGATAAATGGAAAACACGATTGCAGAAAATATGGATGAACCTTTAGATGATAATAGCACTAAAAAAATAAAATGTAAAACTCAATTAAAATCATGAATTATTATTATTATTGCAGAATTTGTGTTAATCTCTTAAACTACTTTAAAGAAACAAACACAATCGCAGCTATTAGGAAAATGCATTTTTTTTTTCCCAAACCGCAAAAGGTCTTGTTTGCATGAGTACAAGTGCATTATGTATAATATACACGAATTTATAAAAAAAAAATAAAGTTCAAAGTTTCGTATCATTCAACCCAAACATATTTCGTACAACAATAAATTATTCGCTTCTCTCCTTAAAGAGGAAAAGGCTAGAAACATTCAACTCTCAATAATCAAACGACTGAAATCCATTTCAGGGGCCCGAGTTCGACTTTCCTCGATAGATTTCCAAGAGATTGGGAATATCTTTCTCATATTTGAAAATATACCAATTTAAGAACTTCTCCTCCGGCAATATCAACAAGCTGGTCACACTGGCCATGTTCTTCAGCCCTTTCTCATTCAAAATCCGAGCAATCAAACACCTCGGCTTTATTCTCTTGTCGAGACTCAAACTAAGAAGCACAGGGCATTGAGCAATGGCAGCAGGTTTATAACCCAACGTATTAACAAGAAAACCCATAGTAGCCGTTATTTTCTTTTCGGATAAACTCATGCAAAGGGGATGCCTTAAAAACGCAACATTAATGTCAGACTTTGTATATCCACACCTTCTGTAAACCTCCATCTTATGCTTCAGGGTCGATTCGGTCATGCTAGCAAACATTTGGACGGCACGCATGAACCCACTTTTCGAAATATCAAATCCCATCTCAGCAGCCCGATCAACATATACGAATAATTTCATTTTTGCAAGTGCCAACAACCTTGGTTGATACATTATAAACTTGACAATAGAGGATTCGGGCACTCCCCGTTCTCTCAACATTGAGATATTAGAAGAAATATCAAACCCCATTCGGGCTCGCGAAAAAAAGCGAACAACTCTTTTGTCGGATCCAAGTAGACTTTTCAAGTCGTTATAGGAAGGAATGATCGAGTTTCTCAGACTGCGCCGCAAAACAAAAGGATATTCGGATAGCTTTTGTGCAAGAACAGGAAGAGGAACCCCAATGGAGCAGAGAAATTCGAATTTCGGCAACAGTGTTTTGCTTGGGCAAGTTAAAAGAATATCTGGCCATATTTTGACAATTTGGGGAATATGATGAGCATCTGTGAATCCATACTCTCTGAGGAGCTTTAACACTGCATCTGGTTTTTCTGTTGATTTGAAGCACAATTTCTTGGATGCAGAAACGGCGTCGTTCGGGGACAAGCCACATGAAGTAATGAGGTAAGAAACTGTTAACCAATATTATATCGAGATTGTATTACCTAATATAAATATGTCAATTCTGTAATAGCTTAATTGTCTGCATAATCCTAGGAGTATAATTGGGTAGAGTCCCTTATATTGATCCTTTGTAATCCTATTTATACGGTTGGAATATAGAATGAAGGTAAGCAGTCAATCACCTTCTTACATGGTATCAGAGCCCAGTAGTCTGCCCCTTTTTCTTCGCTTTCTGCTTTTCAACCAAACCTTGCAGACTATTTCTTCTCTTTGATCCTCCTTCCCCCTGTTTCAATGGCCAGCGATGATCGATCCTCCGTTAGAGGTAACACTTCTGTTGTCTCCACCGTGTATCATCCCGCCCTGAATATCACCAATATCCGCAACCTTGTTCCTCTCACCCTAGATGCCGACAAAGTACAATATAATCCATGGGCAACTCTCTTCCGCAACACCGCAAGGGCCTTTACCGTTCTGGATCATATTGATCCAAAAATACCGAAACCAACAGATGTGGATGACGATCTCTGGAATCGTCTCGATGTTATCGTTCTGCAATGGCTTTACAGCACCATCTCTACCGATCTACTATATAAAATACTTGATGAAGAGGCTACGACCATGGTGGCTTGGGAACGCTTAAGCAACCTCTTCCAAGACAACAAGGGCACTCGAGTTGTGCATCTTGAAAAACAATTTGGTGCTACATACCTCGATGATTTCTCTTCTCTGGCTGAATACTGTCAAGCCCTTAAGACGATCTCCGTTCAACTTTCGGCAATTGGTCACCCAGTTTCGGAGGAGCGTCTGGTCCTTCAATTAGCCGCTCATCTTACCGAAGAATACACCACGATCGCCACCATCATTCAACAACTCAATCCCTTGCCTCCCTTCGACAAAGCTTGTTCGATGTTGGATCTAGATCGGATGAGCCACGAAAACAATAAAAAGGGCACATCACCCTCAACTGTTCTTGTCGCCTCCACTGAATCCCACCATATCTCGACCATTCCAACGCAGCAACAACAATTGGGAAATGGTGGCCGTGGCAACCGGGACAATGGGAGTCGCGTAAATGGTGGCCGCAATTACAAAGGGAAAAAGGAGCTGAGTCGAGGCGGTGGAGATGGGCGTGGATTTGGGCAATCAGGAGCTGGACATGGGTCTTCACAGCACTATAATTGGTCCGGTCAATGGATGCCACAATGGGCCTTTCCCCCTTGCCCATATCCGGCCCAGTGGCGAAATCCAACTCAAAGTAATAGAATACTAGGACCTGGCCCACGAGCCCAACAACAGCAAGCTCATGCGTTTCTCACAAATGGTTACCAACCGATTGATTTACCAGCCTTCTTTAATACTTTGTACCTCCAACAAACAGATGAAAATTGGTATATGGATACCGGCGCCACTTCTCATGTCATGAACAATCCAGGTATACTTCCGTCTATCGTCAATTGGCGCAATTTACATTCCAATATTTTGGTCGGTGATGGTTCTAAAATTATGGTTCGTGGCTCGGCTTCCTCCACCCTTTCTAATTTACATCCTTCACTTACTCTAAACAATATTCTGTATGCCCCTAATATTGTTAAAAATCTTATCTCAGTCCGTAAATTTACTAAAGATAATCACGTGTCTATAGAATTTGATCCTTTTGGTTTCTCTGTGAAGGATCTTCGAACGGGGCCCCTCTTGACGAGGTCCAGTAGTGTGGGCGATCTCTATCCCCTGTCTCCATCGCCTCCATCCTCCACTCTACCATCTTTGAATGCGGTCCTACCTTCTTCAACTTGGCACAATCGTCTTCGTCACCCTGGCAAACCTATTTTAAGTTTTCTTCAGAAAAATAAATTTATTATGTGTAATAAGGAGATTCCCTCCACTATTTGTCATGCTTGTCTATTAGGGAAACATTGCAAATTGCCATTTTCTACGTCTTTGTCTATGACTCAGAAACCATTTGATATCATACATAGCGATCTGTTTACGTCTCCGATCTCAAGCCCCTCTGGTTTCCATTATTATGTATTGTTTCTAGATGATTATTCTCACTATTTATGGGCTTTCCCACTCAAACACAAATCAAGCACATTTTCCACTTTCTCCAATTTCCACGCCTATGTCACCACCCAATTTGGAGTACCCATAAAAGCTTTGCAATGTGATAATGGTAAAGAATACGATAACCAAAATTTCACACATTTTTCAAACTCCACTGGAATGATTTATCGTCACTCATGCCCTCACACTTCACCCCAAAATGGGAAAGCTGAAGGTATGATACGTACTCTTAACAATATCATACATTCTCTTTTATTTCATGCTTCTCTACCACCCTCCTTTTGGGTTGAAGCCTTACACATGGCTATATATCTGCTTAATATTCGCCCCTCTAGTCTCCTTAATAATATCACTCCCTTAGAAATCCTTTTTCAGCGCGTCCCTCGCTATGATCACTTACGCACCTTTGGTTGTCTGTGCTACCCAAATCTATCTGAAACCGTCAAACACAAACTCAGTCCTTGATCAACACCATGCATTTTCTTGGGGTATCCCTCTTCTCATCGTGGGTACAGATGTTATGACCTGCACACCAAAAAGGTGATCATCTCCCGTCATGTGGTATTTGATGAGAGTGTCTTTCCCTATTCCAGCCATTACACTCCGCATATTCGTGACTATCCTTTTTTAAGTAATGAGGATTTTGTTCCCCTTCTAGTCAAAACCGTAGTGCCTACAGTGATCCCACGTGCGCCATACACTCCTCCTACAGAACATCTTACGGAACCACAACCAACCATATTTCCCGCCACGTCATCAATCCACACTCACTCAAACCGTGTCGATACATACTCAACTCATGATCCACTAGACTCTACTGTCATCGCAGCCTCCCCGTCCAGCTCACCTACTCAGACAACTCCAATCCCGGTAACACCACAAACTGCCACACCCATTCCAGTCCAAAAAATGCAAACACGCAGCCAAAGTGGAATTGTCAAGCCCAATCCTTAATATCTTCTTACGACTACTTCCACTTCCTCTATCTCACCCTTGCCTAAATCGCACACCTCTGCTCTTGCCGACCCGAACTGGAATGCTGCTATGTGTGATGAATACAGTGCCATGGTTAAAAATCACACATGGGATTTGGTGCCTCGGCCTGTCGGAACCAATATAATTTGTGGTATGTGGTTATTTCGACATAAAAAGAATGCAGATGGATCTTTTGCCCGATACAAGGCTCGCTGGGTTGTGAATGGAAAAACTCAAGAAATCGCGGTGGATTGTGATGAAACGTTTAGCCCCGTAGTAAAACCTACCACTATTCGAACCGTTATGAGTCTCGCCGTCTCCCAAAAATGGTCTATTCATCAGTTGGATGTCAAGAATGCTTTTTTACATGGTGATTTAAAAGAAACTGTCTACATGCATCAACCATATGGCTTTATTGACTCAACCCGTCCAAACCATGTTTGTCTCCTTCGGAAAGCGTTGTATGGACTAAAACAAGCTCCACGAGCCCGGTATCAACGATTTGCTAATTATATAATCTCTCTCGACTTCGTCAACAACAAAAGTGACCCTTCCTTGTTTATTTACCGTCACGGCCGTGACATGGCTTACCTACTACTGTATGTTGATTATATAGTCCTTGCATCTTCTACAGACACACTCAAACAACGGTTTATTTCTCTGCTCAGCAACGAGTTTGCAATGACTGACTTAGGTCCACTTTCGTACTTCCTTGGCATTTCTATTCGCAAGACGTCCACTGGTCTGTTTCTGTCTCAACGACAATATGCGCAGGAGATCCTCTCTCAAGCAAACATGTCCTCTTGTAAATCGGCTCTCACTCCGGTTGACACCAAAGCCAAACTCAGTACTCACAGTGGTCCGCCTATCAAAGATCCCACTCTCTTCCGTCAACTTGCTGGGGCTCTCCAATACCTGACATTTACAAGACCAGACGTCTCTTATGTTGTACAACAAGTCTGTTTATTTATGCATGATCCTCGTGAACAACACCTTCATGCTTTACGTCATATTCTCCGATATATTAAAGGCAATGTTGATTTTGGAATGCATCTTACATCATCTCCAGCAACGGGGTTAGTATCTTACACGGATGCCGATTGGGGCGGGTGCCCCGACACTCGTCGCTCTACTTCCGGGTATTGCGTCTTTCTGGGTGACAACATGATTTCCTGGTCATCTAAGCGACAAGCTACCCTCTCTCGTTCTAGTGCTGAGGCCGAATATCGAGGGGTTGCAAATGCTGTTGCCGAGTCGTGTTGGATCCGCAACCTCCTTCTTGAGCTTCACTATCCCTTGCGGAAGGCCACTGTCGTTTATTGTGATAACATCAGTGCTGTTTATATGTCTCACAATCAAGTCCATCACCAACGCACTAAACATGTGGAAATGGATATTCACTTTGTCAGGGAAAAAGTTGCACTCGGCCACATTCGTGTTCTTCATGTGCCTTCTGCCTCTCAATATGCAGACATCTTCACCAAAGGACTCCCTAGTCCCATGTTCAATGAATTTTGGTCCAGTCTGAACATTCGCCCTCCTTCTGCTCCGACTGAGGGGGAGTGTTAACCAATATTATATCGAGATTGTATTACCTATTAATTGTCTGCATAATCCTAGGAGTATAATTGGGTAGAGTCCCTTATATTGATCCTTTGTAATCCTATTTATACGGTTGGAATATAGAATGAAGGTAAGCAGTCAATCACCTTCTTACAGAAACAGTGAAGGAATTTTGTGAGACATTTTCACAAACACTTGAAGAGCATGACCTGACCAAGGATAACTTTTGGGGACAACAATACTGTTGTTGATAAATAAAATTACAATCATTCCTCGTAACTCTCACTCTTCTCATACAGAAACTTACAAACATGAATAGATAGATATTAAGATATAGACTCTTAAAACCAAGAAAAATGAACGGATGTTTTAATATCTACGAACGCCACGGTGGAAAGGGCTACGCCTCTTCGATAAGACAGTAAATCGAATTATAATTAAGAAAATGCATTTAAGTGGTGTTATTGATGATTTATGGATCTATCTAATATGCACCTAATTACATTCGAGCTATGCTATTGTTGAGAGCACATGCCTTTCTGTTATAAATTAGTTCTTCATTTTTTTCCCTTGAAAAGTGAGTAAACTTACACCAACAAATAATATCATGGAATCGGTTATTGCAAGCATCTCCAAGGAAAAACACTCCGATCTCCTATTAAAAAGATCCTCAATTCTCATTTTGTGCTTCAACTCTTACATTAAGTTCTTGCTTGGACAATTCAAAGGTTGAAGAAGGTTTTTACTAATAAATCGATATTCAAAATCATTCCATTCAGGGTCTTTTATTCTATTAAAGCGCCGAATTTCTAAATTCTCATAGGGCCCTCCTGGAATTCCTTCCAGAGCAAGAACACAATTCTCACTTATTATATTTTGCCACAATTATTTGAAAGAAAAGTAACGAGCTCATGGCGAGCTTATACAATCAAAGGCGAGCTACTAAAAGCTTATATAAGTAAAGGGGAGTTGAGGAGAATGTACTATATATTTTCGTCAATCTTTTTCATACATTACATTAATAAAATACACAGTTATTTATAGCAACGTAACAAAATAAGGTTGCCCAAGATCCTGTGGTCAGAAATGCTACAGTACATCTGACAACGGCTAGCTATGATCGTGCGGCTTATAATGCTACAGTACAATTTGACAGCTGTAGCAGATAGGACTGCATTGATTTAGGGCTGACATCATCCGACATGGCGTAGGTTCAATGCAGACCTCTCGTGTTGAGACCTAACAGGTCGACACTCACTCGACCTGAACCTATCAGGTCTGCACCCGTGCGACCTGAGGTTATCAGGTCGCGAAATAGGTCTGCGATCATGCGACCTGAATCCACCAGGTCGCTGTGTCTTATACTGTCACTTAACACGGTCCCTCAATTCGAATAGCTCTTGGGCATGATTCTCAATTTATATCTGAGCTTGGTGAAGAATTGCTCGCTTAAAGGTTTTGTTAGAATATCAGCTATCTGTTCTGAAGAAGGAACATGCTGTACTGCTGGCTATTGTGAAAGAATTTTGTCTCAAACGAAATGAAGATCAAGTTCAATGTGTTTAGTTCTTGCATGTAAAACTGGATTTGAGGCCAGAGCAATCGTGCTCAAATTGTCCACCCAAATGGTAGGCGTGCGAACTGATCCAGTCTTTAATTCTTTGAGCAGGTATCCTATCCATGTCATTTCTGTCGCTGTGTTTACTAAACTTCTGTACTCTGCCTCAGCGCTCGATCTAGACACAAAACCTTGCTTTTTCGAACTCCATGATACAATATTATTTCCAAGATAAACACAAGAACTACTTATAGACTTTCTATCATCAAGGTCGGCAGCCCAATCAGAGTCAGAAAATCCAGTCAAACTGAAATTTGGAGCTCTCGTTATTCTGAATCTATGATCAATGGTGCCTGCTAAGTATCTCAGACATGGGCGGATCCAGGATTACAAGTGTGGGGAGGCCACATACTAATAAATAAAAATAATTGTGATAAACGGTGGGCCTACGGTGAGAGTAGACTCGTTTGAAAGTAAAGAAAAAAGAAAAAAAATTGTCTTTTACTTGTACATTGTTGTTGATTATTAGTGAGACTAATACGAAAAAATAAAAAAGTAAATGGAATGTATTTATTCCTTTTATTACTGCTAATTGGTGAGAGATAATAGAGAAACAAAAATTAAATAGAAAGAAGAAAAGGGAAAAAAAAAAGTAAAAGAAAAAAGATGGTAAAAACAAGTGGAAAAAATTGTGAGAATAATACCAAAAAATGAGAAAAATGAATTGTGGGGAGGCCACATACTAATAAAAAAAAATAATTGTGATAAACGGTTGGCCTATGGTAAGAGTAGAATCTTTTGAAAGTAGAGAAAAAAGAAAAAGAAAATTGTCTTTTACTTGTACATTGTTGTTGATTATTAGTGAGACTAATACGAAAAAATAAAAAAAGTAAATGGATTGTATTTATTCCTTTTATTACTGCTAATTGGTGAGAGATAATAAAGAAACAAAAACTAAATAGAAAGAAGAAAAGGGAAAAAAAATAAAAAGTAAAAGAAAAAAGATGGTAAAAACAAGTGGAAAAGAATTGTGAGACTAATACTAAAAAATGAGAAAAATGATTTGAATATGTTTATTCCTTTTATTGCTGTTAATTTGTGAGAAATAATAGAGAAACAAAAATTAAATTGAAAGAAGAAAATGGACAAAATATAAAGTAAAAGAGAAAAAAAGGGTAAAAACAAGAGGGAGAACAAAGTGGAAAGGGGGTCAGAGATAATAGAGAAACAAAAGTTAAATAGAAAGAAGAAAAAGGCAAAAAAATAAAAAGGGAAAAGGGGGTCGAAGCTGCAACTTGATGGGATCAATGTTAGTCCTCAAACCACCACACCAACATAGTTAATTGTATATTGAGGAGACTATTTAATATATAACACAACAGAAATAAATAAAACCCTTACAATATTTTTTTTTTGAAATCTTTCTTGATCTCAGAATTCGTTTTAGTGCTCTCAAGTTTGTGTTTAAAGTATTATCCATGACTTGACTATCTTTGTTGACACTGAAGGAAATCTCAGGTCCGTAATAGTGAAATATTGTAGACCTCCAATCAGTCTTCTGTAAAGAGTGGGATTTATGTCTGTGCTGCTCCCCTTGAATCTGGACAGGTGTTGGAAGTAATCATTGGAGTAGGAACGGGTTTAGATGACAACATATTAGCTCGCTTGAGAAGCTGGCTCATATACATCTCATTAGCGTATGTGGTAAAATGAATTCCCAAAAAGTGTTTAACACTCCCTAACTCTTTAAGTGATAAAACCTTTTTCATATTGGTAACAACTGAAGCGACCTCATTTTCATTACTCCCTGTAATCAGCATATCATCTACATGGATGAGGAGATAAATTCTTGACCCATTCTTCAACTTGTAGAAAAGAGAAGTATCAGCTTTTGAACCTGTGAATCCAAGACCTTGAAGTATTCCTTAATCTTGCTAAGCTATGCTCTAGAGGCCTATTTAAACCCATAAATAGCCTTGGTGAGTTTGCAGACTAGCTATTTGTCTTTCTGTTGTTCAAAGTTGGGAGGTTGTTTCATATAAATTACTTCCTGTAAATCTCCATGCAGGAATGCATTACTAATATCAAGATGTTTAACATCCCATCCACAAGAAACAACAATGCTTAAGATTATCCTTATGTTGTTGGCTTGAAAACTGGACTGAAGGTTTCAGAGAAATCAAAACCAGCTCGCTGAGAGAAACCTTGAGCAACCAATCTTGCTTTGTGTCTAGCAACTGAACCTTTAGTGTTTCTCTTGGTCTTAAACACCCATCTGCAACCAATTACATTTCTCCCCTCAGGTGCTAGAACCAAAGACCAAGTGTGATTTTTGATCAGAGTGTATTCATCCTGCATAGCCTGTTTCCAAGCTCCAATTTTAAGAGCTTGATGAACAGTCAATGGTTTGTCATCCTCATTTATGACTTCTGCAGAGAGTATTTTGAGCTTGTGTATACCAGCTTTAGACCTGGTCAGCATAGAATGTAAATTCTGAGGCTAACATGGTAGAGGAGGACCAGAGTGATCATTAGAAAGGGTTTGAAGCTGAACAACAAGGGGAACCGTAGTTTTAGGGCTTTGAGATGTGTTGGATTGAGCATGCCGAGGTAATTGATGTGAAGAAGGAGTTTGACTAGGAAATATGAGTGGAGATGTGGGAGCATTATTCAGACGTGTTGATGGTGTGTCTGTTGAGAAGATGAGATGGGGAAAGTATGATATTGGGGTGGTGTTAGGATAGATAGCAAAGAGGACAACGTGAAGTGTGGAGAGTTGACGACCTGTTTAGACTTGTATGTGAACTCATGCTCACTGAACACAACATTTTCTGTATCCTTTGTATTGAGTGTTATAACCAAGAAAAGTGTTTGGAACCGACCTGTATTGGAGTTTGTGGGAATTATAGGGTCTGATATGAGGATAGCAGAGGCAGCCAAAGACTTTAAGAAAGTTGTAATCAGGTCGCTGATTGAAGAGCACTTAAGAGGAGTTTTATAGAGATTAGTTTTGCAGGGAATTCTGTTGATAATGTAAGCAAAAGTGGTGAAGGCATCATCCCAAAACCTGAGAGGTAGATTTTAGTGTGCAGGTAGAGACAACCCCATCTCAACAAGGTGTCTGTGTTTCCTTTCAAACACACCATTCTATTATGGTGTATAAGGACGCGATATCCTATGATTTATACCATGATTTGATAAACCATAGCAAGAGGTTTGTACTCAGTGCCACCATCTGATTGAAAGTTCTTGATTTTGAAGTTTAGTTAATTTTCAACAAGGTTTTTAAAATGGACAAAAGCATTCGAAACCTCTGATTTGGATTTCAGGAGATAAATCCATGTAAACCTGCTGAAATGATCAATGAAGTTAACATAGTAAAGGAAACCGTTTGATGATTTGATGGGGCTGGTCCCCATAGGTCGGAGTGAATGAGTTCAATAGGTTGAGAGCTAGTAAATTTGGAGTTTGGAAAAGGAAGTTTGTGACTTTTTGCTAACATACAAGAGGAACATAAAGATAAACTTTTATTACTGTTGTTATAAGGAATGTTATAGCTTTTCAATGCCATATTTATTACATCTTGACCAGAATGACCTAATCTAGAATGCCATAGATCAGGAATAGGCTTTTTATTCTCAAAACTGGAAACAAGACAAGTTTGAGCAGGTCGCATTACGAAGGGTGGTGCAGGTGAAGGTTGATAAGCGGCTGGTTTGGTGTTATGGAGGTTGAAATGACAGAGTCCATCTTTAACTATCCCTCTGAGCAAGATGGCCTTGGTGGTTTGATCCTCAACGAGACAATAAGAATGATGGAATTCAATAAAGACATTATTATCACAGGCAAAATTGGACACTTAACAGGATTTTAGTGATTAAGGGAACATGGAGTAGATTTTAGAGCAAAAAAGTTCTAGAGCTGAGAGGAGCTTTGAGAAAATATTTACCAATGTGATTAATCCAGCTCCATTTCCCATTTGGAGCCTGTTCCCTCCAGCATATTCTGAAGCCATATTCAAATTTGCGAGGTCATTTGTCACATGCGCAGTAGCTCCAGAGTCAGGAAACCAAAGAATATCCGAGTCATAGTCTGAATGCGAGCTCATGCTACCAACATTTCCAAATTGTGCCATATGGAGTGAAGGATTTATGACTGACTGCTGTGTGGATTGGGTGCTGCTGTAAGACTTGTCATTCATATACTAGCACTTGTCTTCTGCGTGTCCAGTGATATAGCAGATCTGACAGACAACCCTATATCCTCCATTTGTTCTTCCTCCGCGACCTCTTTGGTATCTACCTCCCCTACCACCTCTGAAGCTTTTCCTTCCTCCTCGACCTCTTGAGCTTTCTCTGGCTTGTTGATAGTTATTTTTGTTGTTGACCCTTGCAGCGTTGACCTGTGTAGCAGCATTGACTGAGGGCTGAGACCCTTCTGTATTAACATATGAAGCATTGTTGTTGGTTTCTAATCTGGCTTCATAGCTGAGCAAAAGAGCATGCAACTCAGTTAATGTGTAAGACTGAGTTCTGGATGTAACATTAACCATCACCGGGTCATATTCACTTCTCAATCCAGCCAAAACGTGCAAGAACTGATCTTTTTCAGAGACCTTGTTTCCTGCAAAAACTAAAACATCACAACAGAATTTCATTTTTCCCAAATATTCTTTCATGGATAAGGCATTTTTCCTTAAGGACTGCAACATTATCCTATATTGCATTATCCTATCTTGAGACTGCGTGGAGAAATTATTCTCAAGAGCAGACCATATTTCTTTAGATGTATTGAAACCAATAGTTAAAACAATAATGCCTTCGTTTAAAGAGGACAGGACACATGAGGTTAAGATCTGGTCTTGTCTTTCCCACGTAGAAAAGAGGGGGTTTGTCTGATTTTCTCCTTCATTAGTTATGAACTGTGGTGGAGTTGTGGATCCTTACTTAATGAATGCTTCATGACCGTAGCTCTTGTTGGTCGTCAAGGCTTGTTGTCGATCAAGTAGTTATTTTCATCTAATTTGGTTGAAATGAGTTGACTTTGAGGATAAACGATTGAAGGTAGGGGTGAAGAGGTTTGGGTTGATGAGGAAGAGCTATTGTGAGATATCTTTGTAATAGAAAAACAGAGTCAGGCCCTGAAACCTGCTTTGATACCATGAAAGAAAAGTAGCGAGCTTATACAATCAAAGACGAGCTACTAAAAGCTTATTTAAGTAATGGGGAGTTGAGGCGAATGCACTATATATTTTTGTCAATCTTTTCATACATTACAATAATGAGATATACAACTATTTATAGCGACGTAACAGACTAAGGTTGCCCTAGATCCTGTGGTCAGAAATGCTACAGTACATCTGATAACGGCTAGCTATAATCGTGCGGCCAATAATGCTACAGTACAACTTGACAGCTGTAGCAGATAGGACTGTACTATTATAAGGCTGACATCATCCAACGTGGTGTAGGATCCATGCAGACCTCTCGTGTTGAGACCTAACAGGTCGGCACTCACTCGACCTGAACCTATCATGTCTGCACCCATGCGACCTGAGGTTATCAGGTCGCGAAATAAGTCTGCGATCACGCGACCTGAATCCATCAGGTTGCTGTGTCTTACACTATCGCTTAATACTATCAGGTCTGCATCCATACAACCTAAGGTTATCAAGTCGCGAAATAGGTCTGCGATCATGCGACCTGAATCCATCAGGTCGTTATGTCTTATACTGTCACTTAACACTATTAATTACAGCTAAAGTCAAATGCTCTGTCGCTTGAGTTTGCAAAGACAAGCATTCAACCATAAATAACTTTATATTGTGTGATGGAACGAGACACGAGTCATAAATAGGAAACACTTGAAGATTCTATTCCATGACAAATAGGGTAAAAGTGTAAATAGAACTAATAGGTTGCAAACAATTTTTTTTACAAAATGTAAATTAAACTTGTGATAACTTTTAAAATATGTTAGATGTTTTATTATTTAGAAATGATACTACTATTTCTTTATTTTTCATACGTGGGATGATTTATTAACTATATCAATCATTTGAAAAACTGATGTAACATAATATTACCACAATATGAAAAATACCTTTAATTTCGCGTGCGCGCACACACATATATGGACTTATAAAACGGTTTTACAGTAGAAAGAAAATGATAAATTCTTCTCCAACTCTTCGCATGAGTGATTTGAACCTCTGTTTTAAAAATCGCCCTAGGCGTTAGGCGCCACCAACCCGCCTACGATTCTCGAAAATCGGCCAAAGAAATCGTTGGGCGCCCCAGGCGCCAGGCCAATTTTTTTTTTCTTTTAAAATCTTCTAGACTAAAATGACCTCGTTTTTGATTATTTTGATTTTTTAATGTATGCTATGGTATTGTTATTTGAATAATGAACTATGTTGTTTTGAACTTTGAATTGAACATTAGTTTTAAACTTGTGAATTGTAACTTGTGATCATTACTTTTAGTTTTGAATTGTCATAAATTTTATTGTGTAGCAGGTAGTATGTTGAACTATTACATGATTGGATGTAATGTTATAAATTAGGGTATTTATTCTCAAACTCTAGGCCCCGCCCAGGTGCCCTAAACGCTAGACACTGGCCTGACGCCTGACAGCCGCCTATTTATAGAACACTGATTTGAACTAAAAAAACCTATTTAAATGTAAAATATAAGCCCTTAGCACTCTTAATATTTAATCCTTTTTAATAAACCTTAATGTATTAATGAAGGCTTACAGTACAATTTAGAATCTTTTATCAATCAACCATTAAGAAAAGAACATTAATTATAACATACATAATGGTGAAGTGATATGGGATATGAGGAAAAGTAATGTTAGTAATAATAATATGAAAGTTGTGTGATATTACAAGCTTCATTGGTTAGGGAAAAAGTGAGTGGTAAAGTTGCATAAAATATTATTTTACTTCACTACAAAAAAAATGATGTATGCTGACGGGCGGATCCGTCAGCAATCGATTGCTGACGGGCAGTGCCCGTCAGCATTGTTTACGTCAGTAAATTGAATGCTGACGATATTAACGTATCCGTCAGAAAATACTGACGACATGCTGACGGATGGCGCCCGTCAGTATCGCTGACGGGTCAAGCTCGTCAGCATTTCTAAATTATTATAAAAGAAATTGGGCGGACCTAGCACAGCCCGCCCGAGCCCAACCCACAGCCCGGCCAATGACCCAACCCGACACGTGTTGATTTAATTCCCACCTGTGGCATGGGTGGGATTCGAACCCCAAACCTCTTGCAAATAGAGGAGTGGTGTTACCGTCTTGCCAAGTCGATTACATGTGAGAGGTTATATACTTTTAATATATATTAGATATATAAATTAAGTTATAAATTATAATTATAAGTAATTATATTTTATTTATAAACGTAGATTATATTTATGAATAATAATATATAAATGCATAATATTATTATAAATATATATTATTTGAAATATACATTTCTAATTAATTGTATATATTATTAATTATAAATATATAATATTTATAAATATTATATATAAATAATGATATATAATTATTACGATTATATAATATTATTTAAAATATTTAAATATACAATAATTATATTATATTTATAAATGTGGATTATATTTATGAATAATGATATTATAAATATATATTATATATATATATATATATTATAAATATATATTGTATATAAATAATAATATATTATATATTATCAAATAATTCTTATGTAATAATGATGACGGGTTTAGGCCGTCAGCGTATATATATATATATATATATATATATATATAAAATTAAAAATTATATCCTGACGGGTTAGCCCGTCAGGATAATTAAACAGGATAAATTCTCGCTCTTTCTCTGACAGACTACTGACGGGTATATTTGCTGGCGGCCTTGTCCGTCAGCAAACCCACCAGGAAGCTTTTCCGATAGTAAACCCATCAGTAATGCTGACGGTCTTTTGCCTGTCAGCATAGCCGGATTTTTTTTGATGTGTTTTATTTATTTTGTTTTTAATAAAAATAATAAATAATAATTAAAAATATTACAAATATTTAAATAAATGAAAATATTATAATAATATATTTTTATTAAAAGAATCAGATTTCTTCCGAAAATATTCTTTCAATTTTTTTTGTTATTTGTTCGAATTCAATTAATTATTGTATTTATTTTCTTGAACTGAATATTTTAAATTATTAATTTCTATTTTTTAATATACTTTTTATTTCCAATTGTTAGATATTTTAAGATTTTAAAAGAAATCTAGGTTGAGATCAATATGAACAGTTTGATCTCCAACCTTAATCCTAGCAATTGGATTGACAATGCAAATTATGTGTTTGTTATTATTGGCAATACATTTATCATGAGTTGACCATGACTGGTTAGAGAGCTAAATGCTTCATGTGAGAGCCCTTTTACTTGAAATCGAGCTAAGTGCTATGCACTAAGTCACCTCTAGAGTCCTGTTCTAGGATATCAGATCATTTGGATATGTGAATTCTACTTGGTTATGAGTGTCTGGCTGAATTTCATAAGTTTGTACTGTTATTGTATATTTGACCTACGTGTAAATCGATATCCATTAGCATACATGAAAGACTTGCACACCGGAGTTTGATTTTATAAATAACTTTGCTTTTGCCAAACAAATGCATTCCTCTTATGTGACTTGGTTTTCTAATTTATAAAACTAAAATTTCCTAACAAATCCATACTGAGCTTTTTTAGTTCACTCCACGTTTTTAAAATAACTTTTAAATGTTGAGACATGGGAAACGATCAATAAGCAAATACCAATATTCACTTGACGTTATAACTTAAGTATTTGGCTTATTTTGGTTTATGATTCGTATTAGCATTAACTAAATTCTTGTTTTAGTACTGAAAGAATAATTGTATATATGTAAATCAATTAGGCTTATTTTATGTATATGATTAATAAGTCTTTAGGAGTCTTATTATGTCTAGATATTAGTAGTTTGAGTACCCGCGTTTACGTGGGCATACCAGAAAATGACATAAAAATATAAAACTTATCAAAAAAATTATTAAGTCTAAAAAGTAAATTATTAATACAAAAAAAATTGATAAAAATATAAGATGTGTAAAAGATCAAATTTATTTATGCTACTTCAAATATATCTTTAAGGTCCTAAAAAAAAAAACAAAAAAAAACATGCATACTAATAATATACACACATGAAAATTAAACTTGTGAATCATAAATTTCATTATGTTAACACTTTTCGCCAATTTACTATCGATCGTACATTGAAACATGATAAAATAAAATAAAAATATTTTATACAATCCACCTTAAATACTTACATATAATAAATACTTCAAATATATGATTTTAGAAATCAAACCACCGGCATATCAATTTAATCAATTTATTATGTTGTACTGTTCACCATATTAGATCATTGTAAGCTATTTAAAATGGCCTGGTAGCCTCTTCATCGCCTTTTGCATTTTCCCATCGCCTTTCGTTATTATTACCAATCTTTCTATCTCCTCAAGAACCCATTTAAAAAAAATAATAAATAAATAAATAATATTTATTTATTTATTAGATACAAATGTAATTTGTATTTTATGAACATTGTATCATACACAAATATTTTACTGATTGACATTATCCGTCGCAGCATAATTTTCTTTTTTTTTAAACTTAACGACAGATATCAAACCCATCGATATGGTTATATGTCAAATTATATAGAAAAAAAGTTAATTAATTGGCAACCGAACCATTTCTATTGTGATTGGTCCTTGTATTTTTGTTTCAAATATATGAAAAATGATATGATATACTTAACTAAAACTAATAGGTATATACAATCTCGTAGTTATGTAGTAAGCGTAAAATTAATATTGGATAAATTTTTACAATTATTTCCGTGTTGAACTAATTATCTTAGATTTAAAATACAAATAGATCATAAAAATTCAAAAGTGACTGCAACATGAAAAATCTTCAAATAGTCCATCTTCAAGAACAAAAGTCATATTTTCCCCTATTAAAAATATATCAAAGTTTAATGAATTAGATTAAAATCGGGAACTCACAAAACATTACACCTAAAAATAAAGAGGCGTGATAATAAAAGATTAAGTCAACTAAATGAACCATTTCAATCATAATTAATCTAAAATCCCTACTCTGAGTCAAATAAATCATTTAGACATGTATGACTACCAATCATGCACAAAAAAATAAATTAAACATCAGGTTATTTGCAATCGATCACTTTTATGTAAAGAAGAGAAGAAAACTTCGAAAAAATAAATATAAGTCATAAGAACACCTCTCCAGCATGTACTGTCAAACTGTAAGGGCTGAAAAGATTTGAAACAGATGCTAATTGCACATTAGTGACCCTTTTTGCTCGAGGTTGCGAAGGTCGATGACTTGAGTCGCTAGGCTGTTCCAACCTCGGACACTCGAGGGAAAGGATTACTGGACGTTGGTTATAGTCTTGCAGAAGCTAGAGTATCTTCTCTCTTGCAGTACGCAAATATGAAATACCGTCGATAGTCATAATCCACAGATGAGTTTGCATGGAAAAAACCAAAACCTGGTACTGCAACTACCCCTGCTTGCTTAATTAATTCCTCAACAAATTCAACCTGCAATGTCGAGGCCGCCAAAAAACACTTCGAAGAAAAAAAATACCGACATTTACAGAAATATTATAGTTACCTCCTTAAAATTGAGAGTTCAAGGTATTTTATAATTTTCAATACCATTTGTTTGTTTTATTGTAATTAGCCGAAACCTCAAAGGGTCTTTTGTAATTATCCCAAAATTAATTTACCATCACCTTTGACAAAGATAACCCTTAATTTTAGCAGTTTACGATATCATATTTGAAAACCTCATCATGATCCGAACTAATGACGACAACTAACCTTTATAGGTTTTAAACGTGCATTCAATGCATAATTACCGATATTTATTAAAGGAACAATAATTAGGATGTTATAATTTCGGCACTGTTATTTAACAATTCCAGAACATATGATAACCATTTTTACTTTATCAACCCTTCCATAACAGTTAAACAAAAGAACATTCCCAAAATGCACTCTACTCATAAAATAAAATCGAGAAATAACATTTATAAGTTTAACTCACAACAAAAACTGCATAAGCATATGCAAAAAAACGAATGATATACATCAGTAGTAAGGAGATTTTAACATCATCCTGCAACTTAGACTTGTAATTCAACGACTTCTTATCATATCGCCACAAAAGCTGAAGCTTCGTCCCCATAATCAACTTAGTTGTCATATAAGTCTTTCATAGAATATCCCTCCTCAAAACCTTCATCGAAACCCATAATCAACTTAGACACGTGAACAATAATCAAAGAACACACTCCGGACACAAACTTAAATTAAAAAAAAAAGGTGAAAATCAAAACTAAAAAAAAAACTTATTAAGAACACAAAGGCACTCGAGGGGGGAAATTAAAATCAAACTCTATTTCCCATATCAGACTTGCACTTAGTGTAAAAAATTGCATAAGAGCAAACCTACTGATGTTCTTGGAAACATTAGTGAAGAAAAATTATTGAGCAAGATCCCCTTACAATTCCCCTATTTTCCATATCAGACTTGCACTTTAAGAATACAACTATATTTAGAGTAATTGTATTAACTTCAAGCCGATTAACACTACAGGAAAATCGAATCCATTCAAGAACACGAAAAGAGCATAGATAAAAATTAAACATAAAACGCAGACATCATAGGTAAAAGACCACAAAAGAAACTTAGTTTTAGTCTCAATTCTGACGTCGAGTGAGTTGATCCCGGTGGATAGGAATCCGGTGAGGCATTCGCCGACAAAAAGATTGAAGAACTGGAGGCCCAGCTGAGCGAGGCGATCAAAGCGGCCCTATTTCTCGACGACTCCTATGCTGGCTTGCTCCACTTCTCGAAGAGCTAGTCCAAAAGTCTTCCGAAAACAAAAATGGAAAGAAAAATCAGACCAGGAATTGAAAATATGCAAACTAACTGATTTAGAAAACAATAGATCCGATGACACCTAGAAAAATTTAACCGATGACACCTTGAAAAAATCACGGATTTTAGAAAAAATAGATCCAAAAGAAATCCTAAAAAAAGCTGTGAATCTGTTTTGAATATATATACAATAACAGCTTGGGAAATAACAGATCTATATAGAAAAAAAATGAGAAAAAACAGATCCGAAAACAAACAAAAGAAATAAATGAAAAAACAGATCGGGAAATAACAAATCTATATAGAAAAATGAGAAAAAATAGATCCGAATAGTTAAAAAAAGGGAAAGCAGATCGTCAAAATTACGGATCTGGGAAATTGATTGCCTCTGAAAAAATGAGAAAAAACAGATCCGAAAAAAAAATGAGAAAACAGATCGGGAAATAACAAATCTATATAGAGAAATGAGAAAAAACAGATCCGAAAAGTTTAAAAAAAAAAGAAGAGAAAACAGATCGTCAAAATTACAGATCTGAGAAAAGGAATTACAGATCTGAGAATATGATTGCCTCTGAGAGATTTTAGAGAGAGGAAGCAAGATCGAACAAAGAGAGGAAAAAGAACTGGAAAGCAAGACGGAAAGAGGAGAAAACCTAATTTCTTATAAAACCAATTTAACGAAAAAACTACTATTTTATTCCCTGTGAAGATTTTCCAAAAAGGAATGATTTTATTTAAATTGATATAAAAATGCCACATCACATTTACACAAAATAAAAAAATGACACATGTCATTTGAATGAATCTCAAGTTGACACCTAAGTAAGGTGTCAACAGAATTAACAAATAGGCGTGATTTTGAGTTTCTGGCAAAATATATTAGTTATTCATTTTTTAGGAAAGCTTTTATACTTATCTTATTTGATATCTATCTTGTATATTATTAGAATTATATTAGGTTGTAACTATCTTTCTCCTAGTTTAGAATTTGGTATGTTACAAGTCCTGATTATTAGGAGTCTTAGATTTTATCTTTCTACTTATTTAAAGTGATTTACTTACAATATATTATGTAAATATGATTTCCTTCTTTTTTAGGACTCTTTACAAGTAAGAATGTCTATGTAAATATGAAGACTAGCTCTACAACTTCAAGACGCTGAATATGTTGAAAGAATACACGAAAAGATCAGGGTTTAGAGTTGAGAACGATTTATTCAATCAACAACAAATCTGTCCAGACGCAGATATTACATTTTGTGCTGCAACATTTGTACTAACATCCTGTCGACAAATTATTTTTCTTCCATGATTTGCGTTTTTATTAAGATCTGATCCTGGAAATTGTGATTCTTAACTTTTGGAAGAGTAGTGCTGATTTAGAATAATCTAACTTGATGGAGTTTTTCGTAGTTTTTACTAGTAGTTAATGTTTTCATGTGTAATCGTTGATACACTTTTCTAATAAAGATATTTTCGTCTTGAGGCACGAATACAAGGATTTATTCCTTAGGGTTAAAAGTCTTAAAACCTTAATTATGTTTTGTTATTTTTAATTCTTCTACTATTTATTTACACTCTGCACAAAACACACTTGGTTTGTTTGATTGTTCTAATAGTTTTCTATCTTTATTTATGAACAACTTAGAGAATTAAGATTTATAATTCTTTTATAATTGTGTTGGATGAGCTTGGAAATTTACGTTGTAAAGAGAGAAAAGAGATTGGTCTTGATATTTGTTTTATTCAGTGAATTTAATAAAAAATATGATTGCATTAAAATGAAAATAGTGAACAGTAAATATGGTAGATTTGGGGTGTATTCATTTAGGACTTTTAAAGATATATTAAGATTTTTAAAATTCTAATACATTTAATTAAGACATTTTAAAACTTATAAAAGTCTTGAGGTATTTAATTGAGATTTCTAATGGATTATTAAATGTCCATAAAAGTCTCAAGTATTCATTTGAGATATTTTGAATTCTTAAATTGTCATGAGGTATTTAAAAAGTCAAATACTCTTTGGATTTGAGATTTGACTGGATTTTCATAGACTTCTAAGTTAATTATACATACAAAATCCCACTACCAAATCCCATCTTTAAACATGAGATTTCACAAAACTTTTATAAACTTCCAACAAATATGTAAATCAATAAAAATAAAAGAAAATCCATACAAATCTTACAGTGAAATAAATATTAAAATGTCTCTAGAAGTTCCAAAGGAATGCACAATAACCGCCCATTTTATCAATTAAATATCAACATACATATAAACTTATAGTTAGAATAATTTTGTTGGTCTAAGATACTCATCAAGATGCTAACATAATATAGCCAACTGGTTTTGAGAATTTGTAGTTATTAAAAAATAATAATTAAGTGAAAAATATACTAATGATTTTTCAAATTGAAAATGCAATAAGTTTTTCTTCTTTTCGAATTTGTCATCTCATTTGATTCGGCTAATTAAATTGATTGAAGTATCTTATTTATGAAACTAATGCAGGTGGTTATGATAACTATGCAATTATAAGTGAAACAAAAATGGCTTACAATAACACATTATAAATGTACAAAGCAAAATATGGTGCAGGCAGCGGCAAATAAGGTATAAAATCGACAAGAATGAAACAAAACAAAACATACCCTAGTTAAGTTAAGTATAACTAGTAGATCGATCTATTCGTCCTGGGATAGATGGAGGGCCAAGCGGAATTTTCCTTGGCGCTCGAAGTAGCCCCAAACTTGGAGTAGAGTGTCGCCTTTCCTTAAGCGATTCTCCTTGATCAGCTTCATCCATTTATGGTCAGTCACCACGATACCCACACAACACCACTTTGGGTCGATTCTACCGTTTCTGTCTTTCCTTTTTCTTTCTTCTTTGCTCTCCGGATTATTTCTGATCAACTCCTCGAATTGCGGGAGGAAAATCCTGTTCAACCAACAATTCTGCCTAATTTGTAGCATAAATACTTCAAATTAATTAAAAGAAAAAATATATATGGTAGGATGAGATTAATAATAATAATAATCAATTAATTCAAACCTTTTCTTAAGCAAGAAGATAATTTTCGACCCTCCTCCTCGTTGTTGGACTATTCGCAGTAAATCCCTCCGAGTGGTTGGATTGGCCTCCGCGTGTTGTATTTCCGAAGAAGAGTTTGCTGGTGTTCTTATGTTAACCCCAAACAACCTGATCATTGCATTATTGTCATTCCGGGCCTGTTCAACATGAGTTTTTTGCCTCTTCCGCTGTGGGGATATAAAAACTTCAACGAAACTGCGAATGCTCTGATCTGAGAGTTTATCGGACCACTGGACATCGTACAGATTTATTTGTTGAAAGATTTCTTCAAGAACAACTTCTTCTTGAATCATTACTGGATGGTTTTCTTCGTGATCAGTATGCATGATTTTCGATATAGCGATGAGAGAGATTCTTATGTGGCAATTTAGGTTTCCATGTATTTATTTATATACATGCAACTTTTGTAGGCCTTTTCCTTTTCGGAATGGGTATCCTATCTAAAACAGGATTTCTACTACTTACTTTATTCCACACGACCATCAAACTGTTGCGTAGCCCGATCAAGCTTTGCGTTGGAAGGCTTGGATTTATTTATCTCTTCTCTGTTTTTATTTGGGCCTCAACTCAACTTGGCCGTTTCAATTAAATAGACCAGACGAACTAATTTATAGCCCATATAATTTAAATTCAGAAAAACAATAGAAAAAATGCCACTAAATACTACCTTTTAAAATTTTTTTCCCATTCTGTCTTTGGTTAGTTTTTCTTCTTCTATTTATAATACATTTTATCTCCAATTTACGAGATGAGTTTATTTTTTTCTCAACACTACTTGACTATAGTCAGCATATTTTTTGAGTTATTTTTGTCCATTTAATACTTTAATTATGAGGTTTGATTGACTAATTAAGGTATTGATTTTATTGCTTATTTCTTTCCTTTTAATATTTTAACGTCATACCTTAATACTCTCTCACTTCTAAGATATTATTAGGCCCAGCTAAATGACATAACAAAGTTAATAAGACTTAGCATTTCTTCTAAAACAACCAACATGTTACGAAGTAATATTGAAGGTCACCACCATAGCCACCCACCTCTGCTTGCCACCATATTGACCAGAGATCTTCACGCCAGCAACGTCGGAGACCTCCAATTCAACACACAACATCAAAAGCGCCCAACTATCGGCGAGCAGCAGAGGAACTAGTAGTTTTCAAATACATATTTGCATTTTGGATTTTAGATTATGTTTATACAATGGAGTTTCATGTACGCTTTTATAATTCGAGTTTTTTTGTATATTATAAATGTTTTACACATTTATTAATGGTTGGTTTTTCTGGAATGGTGTCTGTTACTGGTCTCTTTGATGGGGGGTATGTAGGTGACCCTTTTACCTGGTGTAGACAACAACTCAAAGAGAGGCTGGGTAGGATTTTTTATTCTTCTGAATGGGCTTCCTTATTTCCTATTACCTCTTCTCATCATTTGCCCGGGGTTTGGTCTGATCATGCTCCTCTTTTAATTAAGTTTGGGCCTAGGGCTAGGAGTCAACCCCCTTTCAGGTTTCAGATCATGTGGTCTCACCATCATGCTTTTCCGGAACTTGTGAGTAAGAGTTGGCAGCCTAAAATTGGGAAAACTGGGATGGTTAACCTACACATAAAACTTCCCAAACTTGCAAAAACCTTTCAATGGTGGAATCACAATGTCTTTGGTAATGTCTTTAGTTTGGTTAGAAATGCTGAAAGAGAAGTTTCACAAGCACAGATTGATTGAGATTTTGATGGTTCTGATAGGAATTTGATCTATCTCAAAAAATATGTGGCTGATCTTACCTTTGCTGAGAAATGTGAGGAAACTTTCTGAAAACAAAAAGCTGCTGTGAGATGGTTAACTGAGGGTGAAAGGAACACTAAGTTTTTTCATTCCTTTGTTCAAAAAAAAAAGAAAAAAAAAGGAAGAAGTAGAGCCTAAATTCATTCTATTTCTGATAATGGGAACCTTCTTTCTGAGATAGAGGATATTAAAAAATCTGGGGCCATATTTTTTGAAAAATTATATTCCAATGATCATATCTGTGGGGATTTTAGTGTGATTGAAGGTTTGGAGTCTCTTCCTTCTGATTTTTATTATTCTAAACTTTGTGCTCATCCTTCTAGAGAGGACATTAAGGAGGCTATGTTTGATATGAGGGGGGATAGTGTAGCTGGCCCTGATGGATTTCCTGCTTCTTTTTTCCACATTTGTTGGGATATTGTCCAGGAAGATGTTATTAAGGCTTTTTTTGATTTTTTTGATGGGACTAAAATGCCTCCTAGTTTCACTGCTACCACTATCATCCTTTTACCTAAAGTCCCTAATCCTACTCTTTGGAGTGAGTTCAGACCTATTAGCCTTTGCAATGTCACTAATAAACTCATTTCCAAAAATCTGAACATCAGACTTGCTCCTCTTTTGCCTCTATTAATTGCTCCTAATCAGAGTGGTTTTGTTAAGGATAGATGAATTGGGGAAAATACTTTGATGGCCCAAGAGATGCTTAATTCTATTGATATCCCCAGAACCAATGCCAACATTGCTCTCAAACTTGATATGCCTAAAGCTTATGATAGGGTTCAGTGGCCTTTTCTTTATTATATTTTGTCCATTATGGGGTTTCCAAATAGATGGATTGACTTCATTGCCAACTGTGTTGAAAATTGTAGCTTTTCTGTGCTAATTAATGGTGAACCTTCTCATTTTTTCAAATCCTCTAGAGGTCTTAGGCAGGGTGATCCTTTATCTCCTACTCTTTTTGTTCTTGCTGCTGATTATCTATCCAGAGGTTTGAATAATTTGTTCTTTGATCATCCTAACATGTATTATCACTGTGGGAAGGGTTCTCCTATTACTCATCTTTCTTATGCAGATGATATAATCATTTTTACCTATGGGAGGGAAAAAGGCCTGAAATGGTTAATGGAGTTCCTTAGTTCTTATGCTTCTATGTCTGGTCAGGCCATCAATAATTCCAAAAGTACTTTCATCATTAGCCATAAATGCAAACCTCAGACTATCTCCAAAATCCGAACCATCACTGGCTTCAATCCTGCTCACCTGCCAACTACATATCTTGGTGCTCCATTATACAAAGGCAGGCTCAAGAGAGAACTTTTCACTTCCCTTATCCAGAAATTTCAGGGCAAAGTGCTTGGTTGGGATAACAGATTGTTATCTCATTGGGGTAGGCTCCTTCTTATCAAAAGTGTGTTGGCTTCTCAAACAGTGCATATGTTTCATGTTTTAAAACCTCCTGAAATTGTTATTCATCAACTGGAGAAAATCATGGCTTCCTTTTTTTGGGGTTCTTATGGATCTAGGAGAACTACACATTGGATTTCTTGGGATCAATGTTGTAGAACCACTGATGAGGGAGGGTTAGGACTGAGAAAACTTTCTGATTGCATTAAAGCTTACTCCTTTAAACTTTGGTGGAGATTCAGAATGAAAAAGTCTCTTTGGGCAAGTTTTCTGAGAGAAAGATATTGTGGTAATTTTTATCCTGAAAATACACACACTTCTGTCCATAATAGTCCTTGTTGGAAAAGATTATGTAAAATCAGAGAAAAAGCACAAAATCAGATTTTCTGGACTATTGGTAATGACATGATTAGTTTCTGGCATGAGCATTGGGTGGGTGATGCCCCTTTGGCTAGTATAGTTCCTGGTGAACATGACAGAAAGGGAGAGATAAAGGTCAACATGTTCTGGTCAACTGGCTCTTGGGACTTTCAAAAACTATGCACTGTGCTTTCTGTCAATATTGCCCATTTGATATGTACTGTGCCTATCAACCATGGTAAAATGGATAATATGATATGGAAAGATTCTTCAAATGGAATGTTTACCACTACTTCTACTTGGAAATGTTTGGTTGAGCCACATGTTAAACAAAGAGTTTTTGGATATTTTTGGAACAAATACATTACACCATCAATTTCTGTTTTCCTCTGGAGATTGGTGCAACGGAGGATTTCTGTGGATTTAAAACTTCAACAAAGGGGGGCACACATGGATTCAAGGTGTTATTGCTGTGGAAACTGTGCAGGTACTCTTGAACCCCCAGCCTTTTCAGATTTTAAAACTGAAGACTTAAAACATTTATTTTTTGAAAATGAAGTTAGTTCAAAAATCTGGGATCATTTTGTAAATCTTTTGAAATTGGAGAAACCTCAGACATAAAAAGTGAGATTACTTATACAATCTTGGGCCAATTCATTCTCAAATACACACACATCACATTTGGTTCTCTGGTTTATTTGGACTGCCCGTAATGACTCAAAGTACAGGGATTTAAAATTCAGTTTTGGAAAAATCAGGGGCAAAGTTTATAATTACATTTTCTACCTTGCTAATCGACTGGAACCTAGAGTGTGGAAAGGAACTAGGTCACTGGCCAATGTTTTTAATGTGCAGGTTTCTATTAAAAAGGCGCAGCCCAAGTTGATCATGGTTCGCTGGATCAAGCCACGATTGGGTTGGCTCAAAATAAACACAGATGGGTCAGTCCAAGGCAAACAGGCTGGAGGTGGTGGGCTTATTCGTGGACCGAATGGAGAAGTATTTCGGGCTTTTTCCATTTTTTTAAGGCTGAAAACATTATTGAAGCTGAAGCCCAGTCACTTGCCTTTGGTCCGGGCCTTTTTGAAGACCTCCCAGCCCACCCGGTATGAATTGAACTGGACGCTCTGGGCCTCCAACAGCTCTTAGTCACTTCGGCCCACACTGGACATTGGGCCTTGCAGCATTCCCTTTTAAAAATTCGTCAATTTTGTGCAACTCGTCCTACTAATTTGACACATATATTTCGCGAAGGAAATAAACCGGCCGACTTTCTTGCTAATATTGGATGCCTGGATCAACGAATATTATTCACAACTCGGAAAATTTACCAAAATTGTGTAAAAGTTTGTGTCAGATGGATCAACTTAGTTATCCATCCTTTAGGTTAAAATGAGGTTTAGGTTAATAATTCGGGTTTTGAAAATTCCCCATAACTTTCCCGGGCCTTAATTTATTTTTCTAGATCTTAGGACTCATTACGGGGTTTTGGTATTTATCCCCTCAGAAAATACCGATGTATCCTTTAATTCTTTTCATGTAATCCTTGGCGTTCTTTAATACGTCTTTTTAATAATATTCCACCCCTCGGGTGTTCTAAATAAAAAGTGTGTGTGTCTCTCTCTTTTAATATATATTAGTACTATATCTGTTGCACGATAATCTTTATTTGATTCATATCTTATATAAAAGTAATTGAGTTTAAATGTATTAAAATATCTAAATAAATTATTGAATATAKGTATATTTAAATTATATATTTATATATATTTTAATAATTATTCAAAAATCGAATAATACTGAAAACGGAAAGTTGTTTAAAAAAGGGTTTTTATCAAACGAAATGTACTTTACAAATTATGAAAAACTTTATTGTACACAACATTTGTAGTTTTGTTATTACATTTATTCTCATCATCGACGATCAATAATTTATACCTTTACAATTGATCACTCTTGATATGACAATGTACAATTGAGACTGAAAACTGATTTTTTTTAGTAAAGGGCTAATGTGAGAGAGAGATTGTCCTTTACAATTGTCGTCATGGCGTATGACATGATCACAAGATATTGTCGTCATTGGAACTTGAAAGGCAACCTAGGATCAGATGGTATGATAATCATTATAGGGATCAACACTAATTCACATGCATTGTTTCCTTGAAAAATCTTAGCCTGTACAACTTGATCGCCAATTCTTATAACAAACAATCTGGTCCCATTACACAACACAAGAAAATGATCGATATTTCTCAACAACGTGAGTAGAGTTCCGATTTTCAGTTTTAGATCATGATCCGACAATCCATAACATTTGGTGGTGTTTAAAAACTCGAGTGAGTAGGTGTCCTGGAATATGTCAATATTTGAATTGGATTTGTATGCATATCAAAGTTAAGATATACTTTACATTCTCTATCATTTTATGACATCATATATTCATTAATCAAATCGACGACATTAAGTGTTGGGCACGACCCTCAAAAGAAGCAGAGCATTCAGTATTTTTTCAAGTTGTAGATATGTGCTCTACACAATTGATGAAATCGACAACTTGAAAAAAAATTAATAAAACGAGGGTCTAGATAGCTCTAGAATCGTCTCCACGATCAATTGGCATTTCATCGAACTCTTAATCTGCGAGTTGTGGTTGTCAATCCAACTTGTAAATTAAACACCCAACAATGCCAATTGATGGTTCTAAACTCATCTAGGCACTAGACCCAAGAATTCTAAACACAAACAATCAAGAAACGCAGCAATACAAACTCAAGATAAGTATGAACATGATTAAATATTTGAATAAAAATGGAAAAATAAACTTTGAATAACAATACTTATTTTCATACAAGTTTATGAGAATTAAACATTTAAAGTCATGAGAAACTGCACTAAAATTAATTATCAAAACACGAACATCACAATCTTAATGAAAACACATAATCAAAGCAAACACAAATGTGGAATAATTAAAGGAAGAAAATGAAAGCTTACTAATAAAAAATGGAGAGTTTCATCGTTCAAACGAGAAGAACACAAATTGAAATTAAAATTACGCCCAACATCCGAGCAATGCTTAAGAATCTATATAATTTACTAAAAACTAAAAGCCGGAAATTGGATGAATAAAGTGAAAAGAAGTGAAGAGAAAATGAAGAGCATTTTTGGTTTGTCAAACCCTAAGGGGTTTAAGAACTTTGATTTCTAAGGAGGGTTTTATTTATAGAAGTGGAAAATGGTAAGTTTCCCAAAATAGCCAAATATGGTCTGATCACACAAAAATATTTACAAATCAGGTCCTGACACAAAATTAGAATTCTAGCTCTTCCAAACTGGTATCTCACATAGAACCCTTGAAGAATACTTACCAACTCATCAAGAAAAACAGGGCGGACTAGCAATAAAGACGATTGTATATACGCCATAAACGAATTGCTGAGATTTTTTATGCTTTTTGCTAGGTTATAATTGGGAATAATCTCATGACACTAAAAATTATGTTCTGAAAGTGTTTATTTTACCCCTTTTTTCACAGATTCCAATTTGTTATTTGTGTTTAACTCTCAAGTGTGGCTTATATTACTTGAAAATACATTCTTTACTTTAAACATTTTTTTAAATATTTTTTTATCAAAGTAATGAAGTGGGTAATTCACTTGTGCAGAAACTGCCAAACCAAAAGGGTAATTCTGCCTATCCAAAACGCTTTTCTGTGCCTTCTGTAGTGTCATAGTTCTAGAAAGTCTATACTTTCCAGAACACCTTTTTTTACCCTTCTGGATTGGCAGACTTTCTAGAAGGGTAAAAAAAAGGCGTTTTAGAAAATATTTTTTCTATTCTAGAATGGTACCATCCCATATTGACCTGTCACTTTCCAGAATGGTTTTTTCAAAAATCGATATGGAAAGTTATACTTTCCAGAACGGTATTTTAAAAATAATGATCTGGAAAGTACTTTCCAGGACATCTTTTCTACAGTACCGTTACTTCACAAGCATTATCTATTCAGCACGACATTTACAAAAATAATAAAAATGATTGAAAAAAATTGCCACAACACTTAATTTTTAGAACGAATGAAATCTAATAAAAAAATCAGCCACAACTTCCTTTTTAATAAAGGGTTATTACATTAAACAAGTAATTTCTGTTCTACAGTGCACAAGAAACAATATATGATTAAAAAAATGCAAGATAACTCCTCATCGACCAGGGTAGACTATCCTGTACGTACAAGAAAAAATTAAAATGGTTAGACAAGAAAGTTAAACTTAGTTGAAGTGACTATTCATAACGTGATACCAAAAAGAATTAATTTCCTCTCCAGTTTGCCAACAATTACTAAGTGAAAATAGAGCAAGATACTACCAATAAATCAACCCCTGTAAAAAAAACGAAAGAAAGAAGAACAACACCTGTTTACAAATTGCTGCAAGATATGGTTCTGGAATAATATGAACCTTCTTCAGAAAATCTGCAAGGGACCCTGCATCCATGTACTCAAAGATTATGGAAATTGCGCCATTATCATACAAGGACTGATAACAAACTACAATGTTGGGGCATTGGGATGATTGGTTAATTTTCAATTCTCGTGCAATATGCTTGCGAGCAGACTCTTCGATATGCTTGATCAATATATAACAGCATTAGTTAATTAAAAAAGGTGTTGAGATTGAATTACAAGAAAAAAGAATTATGATTAAAACCTAATATTCTTACCAAGATCATTGTCGAAACCGTATCATAATCCCGTTTATACAATAAAATTTGCATGTATAATACACAATTAATTCGTTTATACATGGATAGAATATATAATTATTTTATATAATTATAATACATTCTAGTGGGCAGAATTTCATTAAATTACTCTCAAAAAATTATATAACTTGGAGAAATAATTTAAAATTTCAGGCTACAAGGCAGACAATGAGGTGCTAAGGAATTTGGACTTAAATCTGTAAGGAAAAAAAAGGACTTGTTTTCATTTAATGGCAATACTAATCCATGACAAATAATTTACTTAACAAGCAACGAAACCGAAACTTCAAATAAGTTCATAAACGTACCGTGATTTCAAGTAGCAAAAAAGTGTTGGTAATCGTTGGTACCGTCGCGCAGCGGAAAACAAAAATTTTTTAAAAAATTAAATTAATTGAATCGAATTCAATTGACGACGGTCCAATTTTATAATCAATTAATTCATACAATGTTTTATAATTGCTTTTCAAATAAATAATTCGACTTTCGTAAAATCGAACGAGTATGATCCATTTCTATTAAACATATATATAACAATTATATATATATATATATATATTAATATATTAAACATATATATAATAATTATATATATAATAATATATTAATCATATATTTAATTATATGATAACATATATATATATATATATATATATATATATATATATATAAAATATATTATCAGCATGATTACATTACATAACAACATGCATATATACATATGTAATCACATTACATTATATATAATTATAATAAGTATGCTGCATGTGATCACACATATATATTTATATATATAATAATATATTAATCATATATTTAATTATATGATAACATATATATATATATATATATATATATATATATATATATAATATATTATCAGCATGATTACATTACATAACAACATGCATATATACATATGTAATCACATTACATTATATATATTTATATTATATATATGTGTGATCACATGCAGCATACTTATTATAATTATATATATATTATAAAGTAACATGCATGCAGAATCTCATAAACATCACACACATATTCATTTCGTGAACTGCAAACATAATACACAAATATGCATGCATATCCTTATATATGTGTCATACARAATGCACACAAACATATTTATACATCACGGCATGCATAAATTATTAACTTTAAACATCATACTGCATGTTATATATTTCAAATACATCTCATACACACATATAACATAATATATGCACACACAGCACAGTATATATGTAGGTTTCATGCACAAATATCAGAACAGCACATACACACTGCGCACATATATGTATCAACATACACATATACTGTAAACTTATATATATATATATATCATATATATATATTCATGAACAGCCGACAAACCTCTCGGCACGACAGAGACAACGGGAAGCAGCACGTCGGCAGGAGGTGCAGCGCGTCGGCGGGTCAAGCTCCGGCGAGGGGCTAAGTGACGCAGTCGGGCGAGGGAGAATTCTTCGGCTGCGGTCTGGGCTACGACTCAGAACAGCAGCGGCTCTGTTCAGTCCATCCCTCTCGCGGCAACAGCAGCCCGGCGGCGGCGCTGCGGGAACGGGCGAGGGAGAATTCCTCGGCTGCGGTCTGGGCTACGACTCGGAACAGCAGTTCGGGTTTGTGTTGAACTCCGGCTGACAGCGTGGCAACGGAGTCCTCGACGGAGGCTCCTCGGAATGACAGCAGCGGCGCGGCGGGAGGCGCTCCGAGAAGGTAGCCGGTCCGTCAATCTTCGACTATCGGTATCACACACCGAATTTGCCGATCTTCTCGCGACGAAGCACTAGATGCGTCGAGAGCTCGAAAACGACGGAGGAAAAACGAGCGGTGGCCGGCGGCAAGCACCGGCGAAAGTGGACGTGGGTGTCGGCTAGGGTTTTTTCTCAAAAACAGTTTTTCCCGAAAAACAAAAAAAGTGTTTCGTCTGTATTAGTCTTTCTTGTTCAAGAAGAAAGTTTAACCGTCTGTTGTTTTTAAAACCAAAAACAATTCTTCCTTTTAAAACTTCCTTTTTTTTTCTTAAGAACGTGTGGGCTCATTTTATTTTATTTTATTTAAAATCAAGCCCAAGCAAATGGGCTTCAATGAAAAGGCCCAAGTTTTTAAAATAAAACAAATTTTGTTTAATTAATTAAACCAAGCCCAAACATTTTATTTAAATAAAAATACAAGCCCAATCCTAAATGGGCTTATGGATTGGCCCAATTCAAAATTAAAACCAAACCATTTAATATAATAGGCCCAATAAAAATTAAAAACCCCATCGGAATTAAATCATTTCTCACAAACGATAATTCCGAAAAATATAACAATAACGGTATTTGAAAAAGCCGTTCTGGTAAGTTATACTTTCTAGAACGGTATTTGAAAATACCGTTCTTGGAAATTACTACTTTCCAGATCATTATTTTTAAAATACCGTTCTGGAAAGTATAACTTTCCAGATCGATTTTTGAAAAAACCGTTCTGGAATGTACTTTCCAAAACATCTTTTCTACAGTACCGTTTCTTCACAGCATTATCTATTCAGCACGACATTTACAAAAATAATAATAATGATTAAAAAAATTTCCACAACACTTAATTTTTAGAACCGAATGAAATCTAATAAAGAAATCATCCACAACTTAATTTTAATAAAGGGTTATTACATTAAACAAGTAATTTCTGTTCTACAGTGCACAAGAAACAATATATGATTCAAAAAATGCAAGATAACTCCTCATCGACCAGGGTAGACTATCCTGTACGTACAAGGAAAAATTAAAATGGTTAGACAAAAAAGTTAAACTTAGTTGAAGTGACTATTCATAACGTGATACCAAAAAGAATTAATTTCCTCTTCAGTTTGCCAACAATTACTAAGTGAAAATAGAGCAAGATACTACCAATAAATCAACCCCTGTAAAAAAAAAAAGAAAGAAAGAAGAACAACATCTGTTTACAAATTGCTGCAAGATATGGTTCTGGAATAATATGAACCTTCTTCAGAAAATCTGCAAGGGACCCTGCATCCATGTACTCAAAGATTATGGAAATTGCACCATTATCATACAAGGACTGATAACAAACTACAATGTTGGGGCATTGGGATGATTGGTTAATTTTCAGTTCTCGTGCAATATGCTTGCGAGCAGACTCTTCGATATGCTTGATCAATATATAAAAACATTAGTTAATTCAAAAAGGTGTTGAGATTGAATTATAACTAAAATCCTTACCAAGAAAAAAGAATTATGATTAAAACCTAATATTCTTACCAAGATCATTGTCGAAACCGTATCATAATTCCGTTTATACAACAAAATTTGCATGTATAACACGCAATTAATTCGATTATACATGGATAGAATATATAATTATTTTATATAATTATAATATATTCTAGTGGGAAGAATTTCATTAAATTACTCTTAAACAATTATATAACTTGGAGAAATAGTTTAAAATTTCAGGCTACAAGGCAGACAATGAGGTGCTAAGGAATTTGGACTTAAATCTGAAAGGAAAAAAAAAGGACTTGTTCTCATTTAATGGCAATACTAATCCATGACAACTAGTTTTACATAACAAGCAATGAAACCAAAACTTCAAATAAGTTCATAAACGTACCGTGATTTCAAGTAGCA
>BMAC01000310.1:475553-488830 GCA_014905375.1 Phtheirospermum japonicum
CCAATATCTGAAAAAAACAAAAAGAAAAAAAGAGGATCTTTTAATAAACTGAAAGAGAAAAACCCAGAATATGTATTGAAAGTGTTTTTGTGACTCATGTTCTGCAGGTAAACAATGCTGAAAGAGGATTTAGTATACTCTGCGATGGACCTCTGGATATGCGGATGAATAAAAAATACATAGTGTGTAATAAGCAGGCACAAGTGGAATCTTTAGATATATTTAGTGCATATATAGGATGTTGAAAATGAAAGACAAATCTGTTTCAAAGCCATCATTAGTGCTCTTAAGAGAATCTATCTCCAAGACATCATTTATTCGATCTTGAGCTATCTGATGGGCAATAGGATCAACGTCTAATCCGACATAAAATTCCATCTCGGGGTGAGCCTGAATTATCTGCATTTACAACAAGAAAGCTTAGAAACATATATATGTCTAATGCAAAAACCTACTTACTACAAATAAAATTTATTGACTCGTTGATGCTCGTCTCATATACTCCTTAATTTTATTCTACAACTTTTCGCCTATAAATAAGACATAAGCAAGATTAAATTTAAACCATATACACCTTGTCACATATATTTTCCATTCTTAAAAGTACAATATAATTTCTTTAAAAAAACACTGCATTCCAGGAAACACCAGCTCATTCATATCATAATCGCTCCATTTTAACATATATTTATATATATATACTAAACATCATAAACAGTGATCAACTGAAAAAAACTGGAAACAGCTCACTAGCCATGGTTTCAGCATTATCCCACAAATTGCAGCAGGACTCTGATAAACAAAAATACTAAACTATCGAAATTCATACCATCAAATTATTTCAAAGGAATTGGATTTGTAACCAATGTCACATCCTTTTTATTTATTTATTTACTTTCTTCGTTCTAACTAATTCTTGTCCCTAATCACACCATAACAGAATCCAATCCCTAATTACAGAGGTAGAAAATAAAAATAAAAATTAAAAAAAATTAAATAATTCATAAATCCCTGCTAAGTGTCCACCGGCGCCGAGAGTACATTCGACGAACGATTTGAGGGGTACCGAATCAAAAACATCAAGCACTTCATCGAGTAGGATGGGGACATGGGGAGAATTGTCATTTCCATACTGCTTTGAGAATTCTTCCTCGTCAATCTCCCCCTCCGACTGCGTTTGTCTCCACCCCGAAACCCTCGTCGTCGCCTTCCTCCTCAACTAGATCGCCGGTGTGGTGATCTGAGATACAAAGAAGATCACTGGGTTTTGGCGGTGGTGAGGTGTTAGCGAGAGGTAGGTCATCGGGTTTTAATTCTAGGGGGATGAGTTTAGAAGAGTAATTTTATTAGTTTCTTTTGCAAAATAGATCTGGGATGGAGCTCATAGCAAAATACGAGATGAAATGTAGGTTGGGATTGTGTTATAATTATTTTATTTTTATTTTTATTAATTTCATATTTTAATAGGAAAAGACTTTCAAGAACGGTATTTTAATTACCGTTGTGTATCGAGGGACTTTCAAGAACGATTTTAACAATACCGTTCTGGAAAGTAGAAATATGAGCGGCAAAAAAATTTCATTTACGCGGTATTAAAGTGGACAAAACTTTTGAGAACGGTCTTATAAAAACCGTTTTGGATTGACGTAAATTCCAGAACGTTATTCAAATAACGTTCTGGAATATACACTTTCCAGAACGGTTTTATAATACCGTTCTGGAATGTACACTTTCCAGAACGTTATTTGAATACCATTCTGGATTGACTCATAATCCAGAACGGTTTTTTAATACCTGTTATGGAAAGTCTACTTTTCAGAACGATATTTGAATAACGTTCTGAAAAATCATCTATCCATAACGGTAATTTCAAAAACCGTTCTAGAAAGTCTAATCAAGAACTGTATTTTAAATTCCCTTCTGGATGCACCAGGATGTTCTGTTCTAGAATGCAGTTTCTGCAATAACAATTTTTTTTAATCAAAGTAATGAAGTGAAGCTGAGTTTTTTGAAATTGATTGTTTTGGAAATGGACAACTTGTGGAGAAACCAAGTGCATTATCCATAAGCAGCAAGTACATAAGATGACAAAATTTGTGAGACATCCATTTACAGTAAATGCAATATATATTTTTTAAATGATAAATCATTGGGAGAGTTTTGGAATATTTTAAGTAACTCAGGAGTATGTACAATGTGTAGGTAGTGGTGTTGAACCGGTTGGAGATTAACCGTCGGTTCGTAACCGGTTGACCGGTTACGGTTAACCGTTGACGGACGGTCACGGTTAAAACTGTAACCGTCAACCGGTTCTAGGTGGTTAGGTTACGGTTAACCAAACCATTAACCTTAACCGCCGCGGTTAACCTATATTTAAAAAAAAGAATTCGCCGGAGGTTTAACCGCCGCGGTTAATAGCTGTTGATAATCAACGACTGAGATCAACTAGCCGTTGAAGATCAACGACTCAAATTCAAATGAAAATAGTCGTTGGGCGGTTTAATCGTGGTTAACCGGTTTAACCGCCGGTTTACAATGGCTATATTTTTAATTTTTTTTCCAGATTTTGACACCTCTAAATACCACACTTTCCAACACAAATCCTCACACCAATTCATCTCTACTATTCTTCTTCTTCTCTTATATTTTCAAGTTTAAAGAAGTCAAGTTTCTAATTTGTGTAAGAAATAATATTATCAATAATATTCTTATTATTCCTTCCTAATCTCGTTTTACTTAATTCTCTTTTATAATATCATTATGGCAAGCTCTTCCCGTAATGTTAATACCAACATTCCAACCTCTTCTCGTTGAGGTTGAGGATCTCGACGAGAATCTTCGGCCGTTGCTGAAGATTATGTTTCCGATGAGATGACGATGGAAGAAGTTGATAACCTATATAACCAAATCAACTTCGACTCGTAAAATCAAACCAGTTTTGAAGAAGATTTACCTAGCTCCAGTGAAGAAGAAGCGTCGGCCGCCGTCAATTTGAATGAAGATGAGGAGGGGGCGGATGATATGACACCGCCTAAATCAAAACCTGGGGAGTTTGTTTCTCCCATCTTTCATTTCATTTCACAAAAAAGACGATCAACGGCGAATTTCGAGCGCAATGCAATTATTGTAATTCTCATTACGCCTTCGGTTCTAAAAATAATAGAGACTACGGATCGCTCAAATACCACATGGAGAAGAAGCATCCCGACAAGTATGGCGTGAAAAGCTCTCAAACACAACTAAACTTCTCATCTTCATCTACTGCCGGCGTCGGGACCGACAGCCAAGGTACGAGTTCTTCTAGTTTATTTCAATATACCAAAAGTGGTCATCGAAAGTTTCTTGCAAAATTTGTTTCCGTTATGAGTCTTCCTTTTAATCATGATAGTAGTAATCATTATGAAAATTATAGTAGGGGTGCATTTAATCCATCTAGCACTAGGATTTTACGAAATAAATTGACTCGCGATGTTGAAATAATGGTCGGTGAGTATAAATTGAATTTGATTTCAATATTTGATAGTTTGCCTCATAGTGTCTCTACATGTTTGGATATTTGGTCGGATTCTTTTAAGAATCATAACTATATGGGAATTACTTGCCATTGGATTGATAATTCTTGAACTTTGTAAAAATGTTTAATTGCATATACAAAGTTTGATAGTCAACATACGACGGTGAATATTTCGCGCGAAATATCCACCATTTTGTTCGAGTATCATTTAACTAACAAAATTTTTCAATTTCATTTGATAATTCCGCCGCTAATACGGCTAGGAATTGTTAAGAATTACTTGTCAACCCGCTATTGGCAGTAAATTTTTTCATGTTAGATGCATTTGTCATATTTTGAATTTATGTGTTCAAGATGGTTTACCTCTTTTTAAATCTAAAATCCAACCGATTAGGAGTGTTATATATTATCTACGTGGCCACGATTCGCTTCAAAAAAAATGGCGAAGATTTTGCAAGGCCAATCAATTGCATCCAATTTTTTTTCCAAATGATGTGCCAAATCATTGGAACTCTACTTATAAATTGCTCAATGATACTTATGGATAAAGAGATGCATTGTGTTCATTTTTTAATAATGAAGATGTCGATTTCGCTTTGTTTCCGCATATGTGGGATGATTGCTATAATATGATGTCCCTTTTAAAAACTTTTAACGATGCCACCGTGGCTTTATCCGGTATTTATTATCCTACCTCCTCAATGTTTGTTGATCATTGTATTCAAATAGTACTTGTTAGTACTTCTTTACTCCATAACTCTGAATTAAGTGAATGTATCGATAGTATGTTGAGTAAATGAGTCAAATACTTTCATTACATTCCCGAGATTTTTTTGATTGCAAAAATTTTAAACCCAGATTATCGGATAGAGGGTTTACAAAATTTACTTAAAGTTTATTACGATGCATTAGGACCTCTTTTAGAATCTTCAAGTCTTCCAATTCCTAGCCCCTTAGTGTTGCTCACGAAGCAAACCTATCTTTAGTTCAACTTTTTAAAGATTACAATGAATCTTCAAATGATGATGTTAATGTGTCCCCTTCCCCCCCCCCACTTCTAATACAAGACCCAACGACCCTCGAGGAGCTCTAACCCCATATATGAGGTTGATTGAAGATACTAAACGAAAATGGAAAAGGGATAGTGCTAGTCGGTCAATGGAATTAGACAGTTATTTAGGGCCTTTTGAACCGTCTTCGGTTCCAAAAAAGCCCGATGGTGTTACTAACGATCTTGTGCAGTTTTGGTCGAAAATGGCCAGTATTTTTCCCACACTCTCTAGGATTGCCAAGGAGGTTCTTGCCGTTCTTGTTTCAACAGTTTCGGTTGAACAGACCTTCAGCACGGGAGGCTATATGTTAGATGAGTGTCGGTCTACCTTAACATCCAAAAATCTTGAAAATCAAATGTTGATGAACGATTGAGTGAAAGCCGAATTGCGAGAACAAGAAATGCAATTGGATGAAGGTGAAGAGAGTGACTATTATGATACCACTTTGGAAAGCAATGACAACGACGAATAGATAAGTAGGTAAGTGAGGTAAGTAAAAGAACTACGTGGATTTTGATTCCTTTTCGAGGATACGTAGGCAATTTAATTCTAATATTAAAAATTAAGATTTAATTTTAATTTCTAATACTAGAATTAAATTCAAGTCCTTTTTTTAACTTATTTTTTTCAAACAAAAAAAATTCGAACTACGTGAACTTTGATTCCTTTACAAGGATACGTAGGCAATTCAATTCTAATGTTAAAATTTAATTTTAATTTCTAATATTAGAATTAAATTCAAATCTTTTTTTAAACTTATTTCTTTCAAACAAAAAAAATTCGAACTACGTGAACTTTGATTCCTTTACAAGGATACGCAGGCAAGTTAATTCTAATATTAAAAGTTAAAATTTTAATTTTTAATATTAGAATTAAAATCAAGTCCTTTTTAAAAAAAATAGTTTCTTAAAAGTTTTTACTTCAAAAAATTCTTATAATTTAATTTGTAATGTGAATTTGTTGTGTTATTTTCAAATAAATGTCATCATCTTATTAATTTAATTTGGTTGTTTGTGAATATTAGCATTAAAATCAAGTTCTTTTAAATTTATTTATTTCAAAATAAATAAAAACTTCTTACTTCAGAAATTCAAAATTTATTTATCTAATTCTAATTCCACTTAAGTTTCAATTATTCAATTTTTATTTAAATTTCTAAATTAAATTAATTTTTTTTTATAAAAATCGGTGGTTAACCGCCGGTTAACCGCCCGGTTTGATTAACCGGTTTAACCGTAACCTTAACCACTTCTTAACCGGTTAGGTTACGGTTAAGTCAAGTCAAAATCGGTTAACCTAACCGCCGATTAATTAATCGACCGATTAATAACCGGGTTAACACGTCTATGTGCTGGGAGCAACTACTCGACGCCAACCTTTACAAGCAAAGCAAAACATAGATTTTGGCTTTAATTTTTTATCTCGTTTGATTTTCTTAATATTTTAATTATTTTATACTAAATTATATAAACTATAAATTCTCGCTTTGGTTTTAAAATGATACTCAACTTTTAGATCTGAGCTTTTAATATAAGTTGGTATATACAACACATTGAAAACAAACTTTTTAAAGAGTGATTATTGCAATAACAATAATTAACTTTTAACTTAACAACTTCAAAAAGTGCTTCTCCATTTTAAGAACTATAATTTATCTAAGATAATTATCTTTTAACTTGTAAGATTAAGAAAAGTGATTATTGACTTTAGATCTATTTGAACATTTAAATAATTCCCTTCTAGCTTATTGTAACATCCCAGATTTTTATTACGTATATATTTTAGTTTTTAAGCTCAATTAGTAGAATTCCATGCATTTATTTATAAATAAATAAATAAGTTCATATTTAAGTTATTGGGCTTTACTTTTAAATTGAAATTTATGGGCTCATTTCATGAATGGCCCAACAAAACAACGCCCGTTACATTATAGCATTCCTCAGTTCCTTCCATAATTCCTTACGATTTTTCCTGCAAGTGAAAACAATCCTAGAAGATTAGAACTCCTAAACCTAAAGTTTAAAACTCCAAAACCTAAAGTTTTTAAGCAGAACCATTTTTAAACACTTTACAATCGTCCGCAACAAAAAACAAACAATATTTCTCAGAACACACAAAGTTAGAAAATACAAAAAAAATACGAAGTACTATTGCCGTCGTTTACAAAATTAAGGGGTCGTCGTTTTGTGTGTGAGTCGGTGGCGACGATAATAAATTAAGTTATTTTTTTGTTTCTACTCTAATCGAAAGATGGTTAACTTTTTAAGTTTTTTATTTCGTATTGAACATTATTTCTCTTTAATTATTCGCTTTCTTTGAATAGAAAGAGTTGGATTGAGTTCAATAAAATCGTTTATTTTTATTGCTTGTTTATTTTTAATTAGTTTAAAATATTACAAAAAGTAACGTCCCTCATATTACTTTTATTAAATAATAATTGCTTCCGCTTGTATTTCTCGCTATGAAAAACTGGGGCGTTACACTTATTATCCACTTTCGCTTATGAGCTATCTAAAAGATTTTTTCTAATAATAATATTTTTATAAGCTAAGTTTTTTCATATTGAAAATAGTATAATATATTAAGAGAAAATTAATTGAATATATATATATTGCTTAATTCTACATATATATTAACACTTATTTAGTTATTTAAATAAATCAAACTCAAAACTTTTCAAATGTTACGTATGATTATAAAATCTAAATAATAGGTAATAGTTACAGTAAATATACACTTATGGTTTTGAAATTGAAAATCCCAATTATATATAATCACTCCGTTTGTAATAAGTTATTTGACTTTTAAAAATAAAGATAAAATACATATTTGTTTGCATTTTATTCCTACCCGTACAAATATTTTTTTTCTTTCTAAATTATCATCATCTCTTTTGATTTATGAAAGTAATGCTAATTGATGATTATGATACTCATGAGAGGGATATGAAAAATTATGCAATGATATGTACAAATGAAATTATTGAAAATTTATATAACAAATTTCAAAAGGGATGAATTTGCAATAAAAAAAATTGAGGCAAACATAAGTTTAAATTAGATATGTGATTTGGGAATTAAAAGAACGCGTTTCTAACCACTGTTTTGGAATGTTGGATGCCTACTTACGGTCATGATGGACCTAAACACAATTACATATATACCCTAGTTAACTAACTAAGTAGATTCGTGGTCCTTAGCTAGAAAGACGAGGGCAAAGCGAAAATCTCCCTGCTCTACGTAGCACCAAAGTTCAAGTAGAGTGTGGTCTCTTCTTAAACGATTTTCCGTGATCAGCTGGATCCAATTAGGGTAAGCAAGCACCATACCCACACGAGACCACTCTGGGTAGATTTTGGTAGCCCCAAGCCCACCACCTTTTTTTTCGTTCCTTGTGTTTTTTTCTTCTTCACTATTATTAGGCTTAATTTGCGCGAATTGCGGGAGGTCAACCCTGTTCAAGTAATAAAAATTAATAAGTTGATCACCAGAAAGGAAAGTTGCCTAATTTATAATATAATGCATGTAAAAGTGATTTAATAAAAACATAAACAAATATACACACGCGAACAATGATAAGAATCAATCAAGTAATAATTATAGATAAACCCTAAATATTGGTTTAAAAAAAAAATCAATTAATTCTAACCTATTTTAGAAACAGGAAAATCATTCAATCAATATTATAATTACATATATTATATTCAAACCTTTTCTTGAGCAAGAAGATTAGTGTGGACACTCCTCGTTGTTCCATTATTCGCAGTAAATCCCTCCGAGTGACTGGATTAACCTCCACGTGTTGTATTTCCGAAGAAGAGTTTGTTGGTGTACTTATGTTGACCCCAAACAACCTGATTATTACATTATTGTCATTCCGGGCCGGTTCAACATGAGTTTTCTGTCTCTTCCGATTCTCACGGGCCCTCTTCCGCACTGGGGAATAAAGTTGATCGAAACTGCGAATTAGCTTATCGGAGAGTTTATTGGACCACTGGACATCGTACAGATTTATTTGTTCAAGTATTTCTTCAAGATCAATTTGCATCTTCTCTGCTTTGTTTTGGGAGGGATTTTTATGTGGGTGTGGTAATTGGGGTATCGTCTATTTATATACAATTTTCTTTAGTCCTTTTCCTTTTAGGATACTTTATTTCCACACCAGCATTAAACTGTTGCTTACGTACCGCCCCGCGTATAGTACAAGGGGTGGGTGGGTATGCACATCTTAGCTTTGCGTTGGAAGGCTTGGACTTATTTATCATTCTTAGGCCCAAGCCTCTTATTATATGAGGTAGGCTCAAGGCGCTTTTATTGGGCCTCGATTTTACTTTGCCCTTTCAATTAAACAGACCAAATCTGAAGTCATTTAAAGCCCATATAATTTAAATTCAGAAAAAAAATAAAAATACTCTGGGTTATATTACTTATAAATAAAGCATATATATCTAGCTTTAAACATTCTAGTCTTTTTTATTGAACAAACAAAGAACTCAGGGTGCGGATATACAAAAAGGAAAAGAAAAAGAAAAATAAGGAGAAAGAGAGGAAAGAAACCGGCGGAAGAAGGAAACAGAGCAAAGGAAAAAAGAGGAAAAGAGGGACGCTGGTTTGCTTCTTCTCAGAATTAGGGCATTTTTGCATTTTTGGGGCTCCTACGATCGGCAAACATTATTGTCATTATATTCCGGCGACTCAATCAGCCCCGCTTTGATCGCTCTCACATCGGCCAACAAAACGGCGTAGTTTTGCTCAACATCAGCCCCGCTTTAACCATAATCAGCCCCGCTGGTTATGGTTATAAGGTGATGTTTAAGTAATGATTATGGTCTGTGGTATGCAATATTTTCTTGGTCGATCTCTTTTAGGTCGAGTAAATGGCTTATGATGTTTTTAATTTTCAAAGGAATATGATTGTATTTTCTTGTATTATTGAGTACGAGTATAACTTCAGGTCATGGATGAACGCTGTATGGTTTCAGGTCGAGTCTGGGGACTTGGTCTGGGGACTCGTAGGTCGTCTCTTACGAGGTGATCATTTTATCTTAAAATAACGAGCAAGTTCAGCGAGCTGATATTTTGGAGGTCGCAGGTATAATTGGTAATTTACAGTGGGATGGTTGGTATTATAGCTCGGTTTGTCGAGCTGTGTGATCCTGAAATACGGTTTGGTAAGGTGGAATAGTGATTTATGTATGTGTTTATGTTTTATTGATGTTTTTAGTAGTTGTGCTCTTTTGATTTTGTTTTACATGTCCTACCTGATTTCATACGTCAATCAGCTAGAACATGGGGGACTAGTTGATGCAGACGAAAATGTCCATACGTAATATTACTTGATATATGAGGCTATTTGTGGTAAGCGACCTCATTTCTTGGAAAGGGTGTTCTTCTGGGAGGTGAGCGAGCTGAGTGGTTTCTTTGGAGAAGTGGGTGAGATGGTTGGTAGAGTAGCGGCTTGGAGTATGAGGATGAGTTCTCATATAGAGTCGCGACCTCTTATGTTCGTGTTGAGTGCTTTAGCTCGGTTATGGGCCTTGTGAATATCAAGCCTGCGGGCTTAGTGTGAGTGGTTTATGAGGTTTCAGTGGACTGTATGGAAAGATGGGCCCAGGCCTATTACGGTAAGAGATTTATTGTTTATGGGAACTTAGCATATGGGAGGAATCCTAATTCTAAGTCAGTTGTGGTATTTAAGGAATTATGGTAGGAGAAGGTAACCCTGGCTTGGGGAGGACTTCTCTTGTATCTATAAAAGGGGTGCATACCTCTCTTTATTTTATATAGTTGAAGTTGAAGTTGAAGTTGAGTGTGCTTTTATCTCGCTTTAATCATAGTGTGAGTGTTTTGAGTTGAGTTGTGACTTGCTTTTGACTTAAGCATCGGAGGGCCTAGACGGGCTCGAAATCTGACCCGTTCGAGGCCCTGTTTTGCAGGACCAGCTAGGTACGCTAGGAGTATCATTCAAAGGCTTAACATATCGCTGTGACGTATTTAGAACATATTTCAGGTCGTTGATCTCTATTTGAGGTTAGTACCCCCTATTCTTGGTAACCGATCGATTTGGATTTATCACAAAGTACAAGCTCTTAAAGCTCAATCATAGGCAGTAAAGAACACCCACTTGTACAATTGAAGACACATCTCCAAAAGCCTGTGGCTGCAAGCCAAAGCACTAATATTGCTAGCACCACTTAAACTTCTCCAATCAGTCTAATAATATTTCCCAATTACTAAAACCTACCCCACACGGGTAGCAGAGCACCGATCACCTACATAACTCTCCACTAAATACAAGATCCCAACAAATTTAATCCCACAATCGGAGCCGTAACATTTTGGGAGGCTGCAGAATCAGGCAGTGCTGCTGATGCCATTGACGATTGTTAGAGGAGTTTTAGTGGTGATGAATAAATCATCGGGTTCATGGCTCGGTATTATCGGAAATCGATTCAATTGAAGTATTCAATGTGTTTCAAGCTTGAAAGATAAAGGAAAAATGAAAATAAAATAATTAAAATATCTAACTATCCTAGGAATTGAAAGTGCAAGTTGGTCGGATGCCTCRTCGTATGCCTCAATAAGTAAATRMAAGCAAGTAATGAAAATAAGCAAGAAAATGCAAAGTTTCACCAAGTACAARCATGCATGCACAAGGTACAACTATGCATAAAAACTCAAATAAAGCAAATTAACAAAAATTGAAAGCATGGATGTAAATAGCAATAAAAGTTGACGTGAAAGTTCAAAATTTTAAGKAAAATAGCAAGAAATGAAGAGTAGATCTAAGATTCCATCTCAAACTATGCATGAAAACTAAATTGCAAATAAAGCATATGAAAAACTCAAGATTAAAATGATCAAGGACCCGATCTATAGCCTAGATGTGTCACTCATCAAGATTCTATAGTCAATTCTCAAGATCAAACAAGGAATCAAAGAGTTAAGGCAAAAAGCATAAATTGAAGAACATGCATGAAATTGAAGAACAAATCATAAAATAAAAGAAAGCTTACTAGAATTAAATTGAGAATCCCAAAAGCGTGATTTAAATTGCAAGGAATTAAAAATCCAAAGTAGTATTTGGATTCATCTTGAGCTTACAAAACCCAAGGCAAAGCTTCAAAATTAAACTAAGAACAAGAGAGAGAAAATATTCCAAAACCCATGCAAGTTTGAGAAATTTTGAGTGATTTTACAAAATGATAGTTCTAGTCTATTTATACAAGGTTAATTTGGGTTAAAATAGGCCAATTTGGGCTTTAGGGGCTTAATTTTTTGGGTTTGACCCAATTTTGACCCGTGTTGACTGGGATTTGACCGCATTTTTGCATGCTGGCGAGTACTGTGGCAAGCATCCTGGCAAGCGCCTTGGGGCGAGGCTTGGCGAGTGCTGTGGCAAGCGTCCTGGCAAGCGCCTGGGGGCGAGGCTTGGCGAGGAGACCGGGCCAGTGGCTTGGCAAGCGCCAGGGGGTGAGGCTTGGCGAGGAGACCGGCCAGTGGCTTGGCAAGCGCCAGGGGGTGAGGCTTTGCTTGGCGAGGAGACCGGCCAGTGGCTTGGCAAGCGCCCTGGCAAGCGCCAGGGGGTGAGGCTTGGCGAGGAGACTGGCCAGTTGCTTGGCAAGCGCCAGACGCTGGCAGCTACCTTGGCGAGTCTTGGCAAGTATTCCAGAAATTTTGGGTGTTTTTAAGCCTCTCTTGGCTTCAAGTTTGGCTAGTATTTTTGGCCTTCAATGCCTTTACCTATAAAAATAGGAGTTTTAAACATAAAATCTAGAATTACACCAAACCTCCAATTAATTGAAACCATTAAACCCATTTAAACATAAAATCAACAAGTCAAGTGAAAATCAACAAAACAAGAAAAACCACATAAAAACTTAATAAAATTCTATTAAAAACTACTTAAATCAACATAAAACTCTAACTAAAAATACTAAGAAAAACACAAAAATTACATTCAAAACAACTACCCCACACTTATCGGTTTTTTCGTCCTCGAACAACGAAAAGAATCGAGAGTGTACATGCAATGATCATTGTGTAAAAAAAATTCCCAAATGAGCCCCTTTGAGCCTATGTCCCGTTTCTTGTTAGCCGAGCTCGATTTTAGCTCTTATATCTCCGTAATTTGTGAGGTGAGAATTTATTGTTAGTTGACGAGAGATGTGTGGGAAATTGATTGTGGGTTTTGGATTTTGAGTTGCTTATACAAAACAAAAAAAAAATTCAAAAAAAAGAGAGAGAGATAAAAAAAAATAATAATAATACTCCAACACAAAATCACGAAAAGTGATAAAGCGTGCGTTCATGTATAAAGCCTAATTCAAAAAGGGCTAATTCTAGTAAAAAGAAGCAAGTTTATAAAGCGTCTTAGTGTTGTGAAATAAAAGTCGGGAAAGTTTGTGAAAGAAGAAAGGGTTTCGATTGAGAGTTTGGTGAATTGGGAAAGCTGAAGCAATCATAAGTTTCGGGTTCTAGAAGTTATGATTTTTGTGTTTTATTGATCACGTTTGATCGTGTGTTAACCACTATATCCAAAAGTTCCATACCTACCAAAGAGCCAACATTACAACCCTAATAAAGACCTCTTTCGATTCTTATTTGGTCATGTACTTGAGCAATTTCGAGCGTCCGATTTGTGAAATCTTGACAAGATGCATGTATTGACCGACTTGAGCGTAAACACGTCCTATATACACTTGAGCGAAT
>BMAC01000310.1:510948-526327 GCA_014905375.1 Phtheirospermum japonicum
TTTGGCCTTCAATGCCTTTACCTATAAAAATAGGAGTTTTAAACATAAAAATCTAGAATTAMACCAAACCTCCAATTAATTGAAACCATTAAACCCATTTAAACATAAACTTAACAAATCAAGTGAAAATCAACAAAACAAGAAAAACCACATAAAAAGTTAATAAAATTCTATTAAAAACTACTTAAATCAACATAAAACTCTAACTAAAAATACTAAGAAAAACACAACAATTACATTCAAAACAACGATAACCTTCGTTTAACATCATTCCACCAGTTTGCACGATATCACCATCTTATACATCCATTTCTTCTCCTTCTTCTTCGACCTCTTGAACATCCATCATCTTAGAATTATGGAATTGAGAAGGAAACTCAGCCCCAAAATATTGAATTAAAACTTCATAATCTTTTTTTTCAATTTTAATTATATATTGTGGTAAGGTTATTTTAGTCTTTTCATTTATGACTATTTTTGTCTAAAATATTTCGGGGTCAACTAATAAAACTTCGGGGTGCGTATATCCGGCCCCAAGAACTTATTTGTAAAGAATCACTAGTGAAAAAAAAATTAAATTAGAGTTTATAGTGATGCCATTTGGGTTAACTAATGCTCCAGCATCATTTATGGACTTGATGCACCGAGTGTTTAACCCGTATCTAGATCAATTCGTAGTGATATTTATCGATGACATTCTGGTGTATTCCAAATCAGATGAGGAACATGAGAAACATTTGAGAATTGTGTTAGAGATGTTACAGAAACATAAGTTGTACGCCAAGTTTAGCAAATGTGAATTTTGGCTAAACGAAGTGGCATTCTTAGGTCATATCATCTCGGGAGATGGAATCGCGATAGATCCATCTAAATTTCAGATTGTGTTAGATTGGAAAAGACCTGAAACAGTGACTGAGATAAGAAGTTTCCTTGGTCTTGCAGGTTACTACCGCAGGTTTATCAAAGATTTTTCTAAAGTCGTAGGACCCTTATCAAAGTTAACGCAAAAAACAGGTAAAATTTGTGTGGGATATCAAATGTGAATCAAGCTTTCAAGAATTAAAGGAAAGACTTACTACTGCGCTTGTTTTGGCTCTGCCGGAAGGACTTGACAACTTTGTAGTATATAGTGATGCATCAAAAGAAGGATTAGGTTCGATATTGATGCAAAATGGTAGAGTTGTTGCTTATGCTTCTAGAAAACTTAAACCGTATGAGGTAAATTATCCCACGCATGATCTTGAGTTGGCAGCCATTGTGCTTGCTTTAAAGAAATGGCGACACTATTTGTACGGAGCTCATTTCATAGTGTTTACAGATAATAAAAGTCTTAAATACTTGTTTTCTCAAAAAGAGTTGAATCTTAGACAGCGAAGATGGGTTGAATTACTTGAGGATTATAATTTTGATATTCAGTATCATCCCGGTAAAGCTAATGTTGTTGCCGATGCTCTGGGTCGAAAGGTACAACTCGCTCACTTAATGATTCGGGAATGGAATTCATTGCAAGAATTAAGTTATTGGAACCCGAGGTGGTAAAAAACTCAACTCATATGTTCAGGGTTATCGTTAAAGTTGGATTTATTAGAGGAAATCCGACTGTCACAAGGGAATGATGAAAAGTTTAAGACACTAAAGGAGAAGATTATGCAAGGTTCAAAATCGGATTTTTCTATGAACAAGGATGAGATCATAAGATTCAAAAATAGGATTTGTGTACCGAATGATAAAAGTTTAAAGAATAAAATTTTAGGAGAAGCACATCACTCAAGGTATAGAATTCACCCTGGAGCCACAAAGATGTATAGAGATCTAAAGAAGAATTTTTGGTGGGTTAATATGAAGAAACAAGTAGCTGAATTTGTGGCTAAATGCTTAATTTGTCATCGTGTTAAAGCGGAGCATCAACGACCTTCTGGATTACTTCAGCAACTGGAAATTCCAGAATGGAAATGGGAGAAAATCTCCATGGACTTTGTCACTGATTTACCAAGAACTAGATCTGGAGTTGATTCAATTTGGGTAGTCGTCGACCGTTTGACTAAGTCAGCTCACTTTTTACCTATGATAAAAACCGACAGTTTGCAAAAGCTTGAGCAAATGTACATAAAAGAAATAGTTAGATTACATGGAGTCCCAGTGGATATTGTATCGGATAGAGACCCAAGATTTGTATCTCGATTTTGGAAAAGTTTACAAGAGGGACTTGGAACCAAGTTAAGTTTTAGCACAACGGCTCATCCTCAGACAGATGGACAATCTGAGAGAACGATTCAAACACTAGAAGATATGTTAAGGGCTTGTGCTTTAGACTTTTCAGGAAATCGGGATTTACATCTGCCACTAGTAGAATTCGCCTACAACAATAGTTTTCAAGCAACTATCGGCATGGCACCGTATGAAGCTTTGTATGGTAAAAAGTGTAGATCTCCAATTCACTGGGAGATTGATGATAGGTGGACTCTAAAACAAAAAAGAGAGTCGCAATTTTCAATTGCAAAAATAGACCTTGTTCAGGAAGCACTAGACAAGGTTCGACTTCTAAAAGATAAAATCAGAACAGCGCAAAGTCGACAAAAGAGTTATGCTGACAACAGACGTAAGGACTTAGAATTTGGAGTGGGAGACATGGTATTTCTCCGATTATCACCAAGGAAAGGTCTGATTCGATATAAGAAAGGTGGTAAACTAAGTCCTCAATATGTGGGTCCCTATCGAGTGATTGAAAGAATTGATAATCTAGCTTATCGTTTAGAACTTCTTAGTCCCTTATCAGGAATGCAAGATGTGTTTCACGTTTCTCGTCTTAAGAAGTATAATCTTGACCCCGACCATATCATTAAGGACGATATTCCCATGATTCGAGAGGATCTCACCTATACCGAATCACCCTGACAGATTATTGATTACCAAGTAAAGAAGTTACGAGGCAGGAACATACCTTTAGTTAAAGTATTGTGGCAGAAACATAATAGACCTGAAGAAGCCACGTGGGAATCGAGGGACGATATGTTTCAAACTTATCTAGATTTATTTTGAGAGGGAATTTGGGGACCAAATTCCTTAAAGGAGGGGTGTATGTAAGACCCCGTATTAGTATAACAAGCTTATTAAGGTAAATTGGATTTTAGTGTATAATGGATATAATTTAATAATTTATCTAATTGTCTTAAATGTGATTTGTATTAATTATTATAACAATTAGGTGTTACGTATATATTTATATGGATATAATTTAAGCCATGTATTCAATCACCGCTCAAACCAACTTAATTATTTTTTTAGCCCATTTGATTTAATTATTTTTAGCCCATTTGATTTAAGTTTTTAGCCCAGCTTGCTTTCAAGCCAAGCCCCTTTACTCCTTAGTATAAATAGATTTTTGTTCACAAAAATTTACTAAAAACATCATTTGGTAAGTTGTTTTTCCTCTCCAGCCTACAAAGAAATGCTTTCGTGAGCTTTTAGCATCTTTATTCTCTTCTCTTTTCTGACCACCGGCCGCCGCCGCCTGACCACCATTCGCCGCCACCGGAACCACTGGCTGCCGCCGTGTCGGTCGCCGGAAATGAAATTTTCCAGCCAAAATTTATTTATTTTTTATTTTTTCTCTCTTTTCTTTTATACTATTGCATGTTAAATTAACCTGTTTTTTTATGAAATAACCTATTTTTTATGAAATATATATATATATATATATACGTATTTTATTTTTCTTTTACTTGATTGAAAGTTCACCGACGGTCGCAAGCCGTTCAAGCCACCTCCGAGGATAGCCATGAGGGCTGAGGTTGGGGCTTTGGTTGGTGAATTTTATTGTCTAAACCCTAACATAGGGTTCTTTGAATTTTTTTTAAAGCTATTTTTGAAAAAACCGGCTCCGAGCTTCGTAGTTACCAGAAAATTTGAGCCGAGGACAGCCACTAAGTGGTCGAGGCTAAAACGGGGCTGAAAATGGGGCTGAATGTTTAATAAAAATTATATATTATTATAATTATATGTTATTTACGGTTATAGTTTATGGTTCGTTAATGTGTTTCGGTTTTTCGTTAGAGTTGGTCGGAGTTTTAATCAAGTTTCCGACATGTGTAGGACTTGCGCACGACAACCACGCTAATCCGCCAATAGCTTAATCAAATAATTATATACGTGAGTAAAACTTTTTAAACTGGAGGTTTGAGAATTTTTTCATTTAGGGCGTATCCATGTTTAGTACTTATAACATTCGTTGTTTTAATACGTTTGTTTATGTGTTCGTTGAATTACTTGGTGGATATTAAGAGACTCATGTCATGTAATATGAGCTGATTTATAGTGGACTTGGTGATGAAATGGTTTGTAGAATTCGTATTTGACCTATGTTGATAGTTTTGTTAGTTGATGTTTGTTGTCGAATAACATGGTTGCTGTTAGATTTCGGACAGCCTGTTTATAAGCTGTTTTGACCATCTTAAATTTTCTTTTGGTATTGAGTGTCTTCATGAAAGTTGTAGAGGTTTGTCTTATGTTTAAATAGCCGCTGGAATCAATCAATTATCTAATTTCAACTAGGAGATATGTTTAAAATACGAAATCTGCGAACTGTTAAATTAGAGTATTCAATGGACTATTATTATTTTAGTGACGGATTAGATTACCATAGTTAGAGGTTAGGTATTTCTCTTTACGTGCAACACTTCCATTATATAATGGCACTATATAATGAGCGTGTTTGTACACCTCAGAATGGCAAAGAGGAGAGGACGAGGGCGATCACGTTTACACCCTCGTTATGAACCTTACCCCATTCATGAGGAGAATCATGAGGAGGACCAAGAACCAAGACAAGATGTACCACACCCTCCTGTAGGAGAACCTGATTTAAACATTCAAGTAATGCAGCAGTTACTGGCATTCTTACAACAACAAAAYGCACCAAACCCTCGACCTAGAGGTCCACTCCCGGAACCCCATGATCGAGTGCTATAAAGGTTTCTTCGGTTTGATCCACCAGTTTTCTTGGGAGAACCAGCCGATGTTAAAGCCGAAGAGTGGATTGAGAAAATAGAGAGCATTTTTGCAGCTTTAAATTATACTGAAGAACAAAAATTGACTCTAGTGGTGTTTCATATGGAAGCTGCTGCTCGCGATTGGTGGAGAACAATTGAAGGTATATGGGCAAGAGAAGGATGTGAAAGATCTTGGAGTATATTTGTAGAAGAATTCCCAGATCATTACATTCCTAGGGTAGTGAGAGGGGCTAAGAGAGATGAATTTTGCCGTCTCAGGCAAGGAACTATGACAGTCGCGCAATATGAAGCTAATTTTCATAGGCTGTCTAAGTATGCACCTGGATTAGTGCAGGATGAAAAAGACAAGTTACATAAGTTTACCAGAGGCTTGAGGCCTGAGTTACAAAAACAATTACTCGCGACTGATATCCGTACATATAGTATTACGGTCCAAGCTGCCGCAAGAATCGAAAGTGGATTAAGTCGTTTGGAACCAGTAACTCAACAAAGGTTTGGAAATCAAAATAGATCGGTAGGGTCACATTCTTATAAGAAACCACAACATTTCCAAACACCAAAATCTCAAGGTTTTATAAGAACCTGGAAACAATCTAAAGCTTTAGTTTGCCCTCATTGCAAAAGGACAGGTCATTCTGAGAATAATTGCTGGTTGAAACAAGGAAAATGCCTTCGTTGCGGAAGTGATCAGCATCAAATGAAAGACTGAAAGGTACCGATACGACCTGTTTTTAATCCAACCGAAAGGTCCACCGTAAGCAATAGGGGTAAGAATCGTCCTAAGATGCAAGGACGAGTGTTTGCGCTAGCAGGACAAGAGGCTCAGGAGAYAAMTGATGTGGTAGAAGGTACGCTTTGTGTATCTAACCACCCTGCTAAAGTTTTATTAGATCCTTGTTCGACACATTCTTTCGTTGCACCACATTTTGCTTGTCGTTTAAATGCTTGTTTGAAGCAATTACCTTATGTTCTAGAGGTTGTTACTCCTATGGGAAGTAGTCATGTAGCTGACAGGGTATTTGATAATTACGAGGTGAATATTGAAACAAACTGTTTTCCTGCGGATTTAATCGTGTTACCAATTTTAGATTACGATGTAATTTTGGGACTGGGTTGGTTATCCCGACATCATGCTCACATGGATTTTCACATGAAATAAGTGAAATTTTGTGTTCCTGGACAACTAGAAGTAATGTTGTCTGGTAAAGCTATAGTTGTCTTAGCCCCACTGATCTCGGCATTCAAAGCAAGAAAATCATTATTTAGMGGGGCGAAAGGATACCTAGCTTATCTAATCAACAAACCAGAAGACAAAAAGGAGATAACTAGGGTGCCAGCAGTGTCTAAATTTTCTGATGTTTTTCCTAAGGCGCTTACCTCATTACCTCCTAATAGAGAGATTGAGTTTACCATTGATATTCTACCGGTAACGACGCCCATTGCTAAAACGCCATATAGAATGGCCCCATTGGAATTGCAAGAATTGAAAGCCCAGTTGCAAAAATTACTGTAATTAGGATTCTTTCGTCCCAGTACGTCTCCCTGGGGTGCCCCAGTGCTATTTGTGAAAAAGAAAGATGGGACTTTAAGATTGTGTGTGGATTACCGAGAGCTTAATAATGTCACCATAAAGAATAAATATCCTTTACTGCGAATAAATGAGCTTTTTGATCAATTACATGGGGCAAAGGTGTTTTCCAAACTGAATCTCCAACAAGGATATCACCAATTAAGAATTAAGGAGGATGATATTTCTAAAGCGGCTTTTCAAACCCGTTATGGACACTATGAGTTTATAGTTGATCGAAGATTTCTCGACGCTCTAGAAATCATCTCCGCAATAGTACGGAGTCGACTGTAGATGCGGTGAGTTATCCCGAGTCGTGTCTCTCGAGGATGGATGTGATCGGCTATCGGCTTTCTTTATCGTTCTTATCGTCGGTTTTTTTTTTAAAACTAATTTATCCTAAGAAAGCGATAATCATTGTTCGATTTTATAGCTAAGGTTTAAATTTGAAACTTGAGATTTAAAAACAATAAAACATTTAAAGGAATTTAAAGCTTATACTAAAAACGATCAATTTAAACTAATTAACTTATTAAAACTTAATTATTTGAAATTAGTAAAATGGAGGGAAAATCAAAGTCAACTTATTTGAATAAGTCAACATAAGTACTTAACATTAATTAAGGGATTAAAAAGAAGATTTTTGACAACTTATACTAAATTAGAAATTGATTGCAACTTAATAACTTAAAAGATAAGTTCATAAACTAGAAAGCTAGAGAATAAAGATAAGGAATTTAAATGATCAAAACAACTACAAAGCAACATCAAACTTCAATTCAAGATCAAGATAAAATAACTTGGAAATGAAACTACATTAAAGGAAAGGGATTACCCAATGTACTTGATTACACAAAATCTTGAATTAGGAAAAGCTTGGAAGCTGATGGTTCTTCACAAAAGATACTTAAAATAAAGCTTGAAGATGAAATAACTAATATCTTAACTTCACTAATCTATATCTAATTCTTAGAATTTATAGGAATTAAAACTAGTTAAAAAGATGAAAAGCTGCTTTTTGGTTTTTGGAGGAGCTTCCTGGGGAAGAAGCTGTCCAGCTGCAAGTTGTTCTAGTTGTTGTGACGTCTGATGGCTAATATCCTCAAAATTTCTGCTTTTCAGTCGATCGACTGAAAAGCAGTCGATCGACTGGCAGTCGATCGGTGTTGTCGGCAGTCGATCGACTGCCCCGTCAAATTTGGCCTGAAGCCCTGTAATTCAGTCGATCTCGGGGGCTCAGTCGATCGGCCAAGTAGGCAGTCGATCGACTGCTATGTCAAAAACTTCAAAATTCGCTGGAATCCAGTCGATTTCATCCGGTTCAGTCGATCGACTTAAAGGTCAGTCGATCGACTGATCATTTAGTTGGTCGACTGGATTCCAGCGCCCGACTCGATTTCTCATCCTTTTCGCGTCCGCCGGTTTATCGAACCTCGTCCGTTGCGCCTCCTTGCTTTGTCTGTCCAATCCTGAGTCGAGTATCGACGATTCCAATGAGCGTGGGCCCCGCTTGGACGTCCTACGGCCAAGAAAAATGGAAACGTAAAAAAAACTACGAAAATAAATAAGAAAAACGTACAAAAACTAAGAAAATCTAGAAATACAAAAAACGGCCTACCCGACTCCTAAATCAACAAAAAGCAAGCGAAAAACACGCAACGTGAAACAAAAACGAAAAGGAAAATATGTACAAAAAGATGCAAATCAATAGTGATGCCATTTGGGTTAACTAATGCTCCAGTAGCATTTATGGACTTGATGCACCGAGTGTTTAGCCCGTATCTAGATCAATTCGTAGTGTTATTTATCGATGGCATTCTGGTGTATTCCAAATCAGCTGAGAAACATAAGAAACATTTGAGAATTGTGTTAGAGACGTTACAGAAACATAATCTGTGTTAGATCCATCTAAAGTTCAGGCTGTGTTAGATTGGAAAAGACCTGAAACAGTGACATAGATAAGAAGTTTCCTTGGTCTTGTAGGTTACTACCGCAGGTTTATCAAAGATTTTTCTAAAGTCGTAGGACCCTTATGAAAGTTAACGCAAAAAACAGGTAAAATTTGTGTGGGATAGCAAATCTGAATCCAACTTTCAAGAATTAAAGGAAAGACTTACTACTGTGCCTGTTTTGGCTCTGCCGGAAGGACTTGACAACTTTGTAGTATATAGTGAAGCATCAAAAGAAGGATTAGGTGCGGTATTGATGTAAAATGGAAGAGTTGTTGCTTATGCTTCTAGAAAACTTAAACCGTATGAGGTAAATTATCCCACGCATGATCTTGAGTTGGCAGCCATTGTGTTTGCTTTAAAGAAATGGCGACACTATTTGTACGGAGCTCAGTTCATAGTGTTTACAGATCATAAAATTCTTAAATACTTGTTTTGTAAAAAAGAGTTGAATCTAAGACAGCGAAGATGGGTTGAATTACTTGAGGATTATAATTTTGATATTCAGTATCATCCTGGTAAAGCTAATGTTGTTGCCGATGCTCTGGGTCGAAAGGTACAACTCGCTCCCTTAATGAATCGGGAATGGAATTCATTGCAAGAATTAAGTTGTTGGAACCCGAGGTGGTAAAAAACTCAACTCATGTGTTCAGGATTATCRTTAAAGTTGGATTTATTAGAGGAAATCCGATCGTCACAAGGGAATGAGGAAAAGTTTAAGACACTAAAGGAGAAGATTATGCAAGGTTCAAAATCGGATTTTTCTATGAACAAGGATGAGATCATAAGATTCAAAAATAGGATTTGTGTACCGAATGATGAAAAGTTAAAGAATAGAATTTTAGGAGAAGCTCATCACTCAAGGTATAAAATTCACCCTGGATCCACAAAGATGTATAAAGATCTAAAGAAGAATTTTTGGTGGGTTAATATGAAGGAACAAGTAGCTGAATTTGTGGCTAAATGCTTAACTTGTCAGCGTGTTAAAGCGGAGCATCAACGACCTTCTGGATTACTTCAGCCACTGGAAATTCCAAAATAGAAATGGGAGAAAATCACCATGGACTTTGTCACTAATTTACCAAGAACTGGATCTGGAGTTGACTCAATTTGGGTAGTCGTCGACCGTTTGACTAAGTCAGCTCACTTTTTACCTATGAGAAAAACCGACAGTTTGCAAAAGCTTGCGCAAATGTACATAAAAGAAATTGTTAGATTACATGGAATCTCAGTGGATATTGTATCGGATAGAGGCCCAAGATTTGTATCTCGATTTTGGAAAAGTTTACAAGAGGGACTTGGAACCAAGTTAAGTTTTAGCACAGCGGCTCATCCTCAGACAGATGGACAATCTGAGAGAACGATTCAAACACTAGAAGATATGTTAAGGGCTTGTGCTTTAGACTTTTCAGGAAATTGTGATTTACATTTGCCATTAGTAGAATTCGCCTACAACAAAAATTTTCAAGCAACTATCGGCGTGGCACCGTATGAAGCTTTGTATGGCAGAAAGTGTAGATCTCCAATTCACTGGGAGATTGATGATAGGGGACTCCAAACCAAAAAAGAGAGTCGCAATTTCCAATTGCAAAAATAGACCTTGTTCAGGAAGCACTAGACAAGGTTCGACTTATAAAAGATAGAATCAGAACAACGCAAAGTCGATAAAAGAGTTATGCTGATAACAGACGTAAGGACTTAGAATTTGAAGTGGGAGACATGGCATTTCTCCGATTATCACCAAGGAAAGGTCTGATTCGATATAAGAAAGGTGGTAAACTAAGTCCTCGATATGTGGGTCCCTATCGAGTGATTGAAAGAATTGGTAATCTAGCTCATCGTTTTGAACTTCCTAGTCCATTATCAGGAATGCATGATGTGTTTCACGTTTCTCGTCTTAAGAAGTATAATCCTGACCCCGACCATATCATTGAGGACGATATTCCCATGATTCGAGAGGATCTCACCTATAGCGAATCACCCTTAAAGATTATTGATTACCAAGTAAAGAAGTTATGAGGCAGGAACATACCTTTCGTTAAAGTATTGTGGCAGAAACATAATAGACCTGAAGAAGCCACGTGGGAATCGAGGGACGATATGTTTCAAACTTATCCAGAGTTATTTCGATAGGGAATCTGGGGACCAAATTCCTTAAAGGAGGGGTGTATGTAAGACCCCGTATTAGTATAACAAGCTTATTAAGGTAAATTGGATTTTAGTGTATAATGGATATAATTTAATAATTTATCTAATTGTCTTAAATGTGATTTGTATTAATTATTATAACAATTAGGTGTTATGCATATATTTATATGGTACTTGGGTTAGTCTATTTTTTTTCTTTTGATCAAGCCATGTATTCAATCACCACTCAAACCAACTTAATTATTTTTTTAGCCCATTTGATTTAATTGTTTTTAGCCCATTTGATTTAAGTTTTTAGCCCAGCTTGCTTTCAAGCCCAGCCCCTTTACTCCTTAGTATAAATAGATTTTTGTTCACAAAAATTAACTAAAAACATCATTTGGTAAGTTGTTTTTCCTCTCAGCCTACAAAAAAATGCTTCCGGGAGCTTTTAGCATCTTTCTTCTCTTCTCTTTTCTGGCCACCGGCACCACCGGCTGCCGCCGTGTCGGTCGTCGGAAATAAAATTTTCCAGCCAAAATTTATTTTTTTTATTTTTTCCCTCTTTTCTTTTATACTATTGCATGTTGTATTAACCTATTTTTTTATGAAAAAGAAAATATATATACGTATATTACTTTTCTTTTACTTGATTGAAAGTTCACCGACTGTCGTAATCCATTCAAGCCAACTCCGAGGATAGCCACGAGGGCTTATGTTGGTGAATTTTATGGTCTAAACCCTAACCTAGGGTTCTTTGAAATTTTTTTAAAGCTATTCTTGAAAAACCGGTTCCGAGCTTCGTAGTTATAGGAAAATTTGAGCCGAGGACAGCCACTAAGTGGTCGAGGCTAAAACGGGGCTGAAAACGGGGCTGGATATTTAATAAAAATTATATATTCTTATAATTATATGTTATTTACCGTTATAGTTTATGGTTCGTTAATGTGTTTCGGTTTTTCGTTAGAGTTGGTCGGAGTTTTAATCAAGTTTCCGACATGTGTAGGACTTGCACACGACAACCACGCTAATCCGCCAATAGCTCAATTACCTAACTATATACGTGAGTAAAAGTTTTTAAACTGGAAGTTTGATAATTTTATCATTTAGGGCGTATCCATGTTTAGTACTTATAACGTTCGTTGTTTTAATACGTTTGTTTATGTGTTCGTTGAATTGCTTGGTGGATATTAAGAGACTCGTGTCGTGTAATATAAGCTGATTTATAGTGGAATTGGTGATGAAATGGTTTGTAGAATTCGTATTTGACCTATGTTGATAGTTTTGTTAGTTGATGTTTGTTGTCGAATAACATGGTTGCTGTTAGGTTTCGGACAGCCTGTTTATAAGATGTTTTGACCATCTTAAACTGTCTTTCGGTATTAAGTGTATTCATAAAGTTGTAGAGGTTTGTCTTATGTGTAAATAGCCGCTGGAATCAATCAATTATCTAATTTCTACTAGGAGTTATGTTTAAAATACGAAATCTGCGCACTGTTAAATTTCTGTCCAGTTTTATGGAGCCTTGTTCCACGGTTTTACATTGTTTTCACCCTCGTAACCTGTTTGTTAGTTTTTAGTGTCTTCATGAAAGTTGTATCCTGATGTGTTAGCTTTCTATCTATATAAAAATCATATATTTACCTACTATTTTAAGAAAGTTATGACTGTTTTAAAGACGCAGCGCGTGATGACGGAGAAAAATTTTTAAACGTCAAATAAATCTTGATTTTTCGAAAACTTGTTAAATTGGTTAAATTGGACAATTAATCGAGCAGGTTGCCTGTGGTTATTGCTCGACTACTCATAGTACCTATTCCCATTGTTCCTGGTTGGGTCGGAGACGACGACAAGATTTGGGTCGTATTTGGGTATATTCCGGAATATGACGTACCCTGGGTTTGAATCCCATAGCTAAAGGGACGTCGAGCCTACTGGGAGGGATAAGGTGATTGAAGCTTCGTCCGGGAGTGTCACCTTTCATGGTGAGCGAAAACGTATGGGTCATGTTTGATCGACATGATTCTACGTTTATGTGAGTTAATCTGGCTCGGAAGCTAAGTGTTACGCGTGGGAGCCACCTCTAGAATCCTTCGGGAGCTAAGTGCTACACGCGGGAGCCACCTCTAGAGTTCCGTACCCGGACACTCACTATTCGGACTAACTTTTGGGAATGAGACAGACTTTCCTGTTTGTTCCACCGTTAACCTTTATATTGTTTATTTCTTTTCAAATTTCACAAATTGTTAATGTCTTGATAAAAATCAATTTCTAATTTGTTGATGCATACATGAAAATTTTTATATTTTAAAATAAAAGCTGCATTTTTTTTTATTTAATTCTGCTGCTCACTGAGCTCCTTTAGCTCACGCTCTCTTTTGTCAAACCAAACTCTCCAGATGTTGACGATAGGGCGAGCGATCCCGATTTTAGTTTTCAAGGTGAAGGTTAAATTATCGTCTAAGGTTTTTCGTCGCAACTTCTTGTCTTTTATGTGGTGGGTAGAGAATGTTGGTTTTTAACTTAGGAGTTGTACAATAAATAAGTACTCCAAGCGTTGTACGTTTTGTTGTTAAGTCATCGTATCTATCTTTCATATGTACTTTTAAACCAAATTTAATTATGTAAATTATGTGTGCTTTTGTGTTTAGTCAACGTTCGTTTTTGGGTCTTGACAGTTGTGGATACCACTCTGTCACAACCCCCACTCCCCAGACGTAAGAAAGAAAGAACTTATTGATTTGAGTGTGATACTTACTTACTTAAAAGCGTAAATACTTTTTTTTTTACAAAGGAATAAAATATTACTGCTTATGGTTTAAACAAAAGTTATAAAGATAAAGAGTTATAAAACATATTTACAAGATCCACACCATATTTACAATATTTATTGAAAGTTCACACACACTAAAAGTACCCCCAAAAGGTATAACAAAACTTCAAAAAGAAAGAGAAACGAGCCCATTATCCTGCCCAACAGGTCGTCATCCATGTACAAGGATTCTCTAAACTTCATGGAACTCCAACAACTCAGTCAGCTAATACTAAGGCTCACCTATAATGCATAAACTACATGAGCTAAAGCTCAATAAGCAGAAACCATGCATGTTCATTGAATATCATAAATCAATGCAACTCATTATCATGCTGATGGTGTAAACCATTTCTTAAAATTCTTCTTCTTATTGGGCCCTTGACCTATCTGTAGTGCATCGGAAAGAGCTCAGCATATAATCAATCATTACGATACCCAGTCCGAATATCTCACATACCCGAAGTAATGTCTCACATGACACTGGGATCAGAGCCAATTCGAATGTCTCACATACACGAAGTAATGTCTCACATGGAACGGGCTCAATATAACATAAAAGCATGTCGCACATACCCAAGGTAATGTCTCACATGCCTCGATGCACTAACAATGGTCAAAACTATCTTTTATATTTTAATAATCTTTCTTATATGATCACGGCTCATGTATGCACGTGCACATGCCAATACATATGCTCAGTAAGCAAATATCAATATAACTCATCAAATAGCTCATATAATATTCAGATAATACAAACCATAAACACAATCATATAAACAAAACAAATAATACTATGTTTATGCATTGTAGTTGTAGATGAATTTCTACTTACCTCAGGTCCAAAGCTTACACTATCTCAAATCACAGATCAACTTCTTCAATATAATCTAATCAGGATAAAATATTGATTAGACTCCAATTTAACACTTCAATTTTGCAAATTACGATTCCTTTTTAAATAACTCCTATGCTTATATATTCTTAGAAATAAAGGGTTGCTTAGTCTAATTCCTAATAAATTAACCGAAATCGCAAATACTACTATGGGAAAAATAAACATTTTTACTAAAATAATAAACTATTTAAAAACTCGTAAATAAAATACTAACTCTAATTACCATTAGAGATTAATTAAAATTATATACTATTTTTAACTACCCATAATAAAATACTAAATTTAATTACTACTACTCGACTAATCAAAAGAAGACACCACCTAAAATACTCTCTAATATTAAATATAATTACTAAAAGAAAGACAAAAATAAACTAAAAGAAATACTCTCTAATACTAAATTTAATTACTAAAAGAAAGACAAAAAGAATAAACTAAAATAAAACATACCTTATAAATACCACCCTGCACAAACCTCTTTAACTATATAAACTAGTATTGTACCCGTGCGTTGCACAATAATTTTTTATTTTATTTTATTTAAAATAAAAAGAATTATTTAAAATGTATTAAAATATTTAAATAAGTAATTGTGTATATGTATACTTAAATTATATATATCTCTCTGTGTGTATGTATATTTCGGTAAGAACCATCACTGGTTCTCACACCAGAGATAGTTTTACCATAACTGCTCCCTATATATAAATCATCTAAATATTATTTAAAGATTGAATAGTATTCAAAATAATATAACCTAATTCATAAAATAATTGTTATTAGACGAAATATACTTTACAAATTATGATAAATTTCCTTATACACAACATTTGTAGTTTTGTTAACATGTTTATTCTCATCATCGTCGATTAATATTTGTAAACCTATACGATTGGTCACCCTTGATATAGCAACGTATAACTGACCATGGCTGAAAATAGGCTTCTTCAAGAAAATTCCAACGTGAGAGAGATATTGTCCTTGAATTTTGTTGATCATCATAGCATATGACACGAT
>BMAC01000310.1:531554-544054 GCA_014905375.1 Phtheirospermum japonicum
ACTTTTTCAAATTTTTATTCGTTTTGAATGAAATATATATCAAAATTAATCACATTCTCAAGATCTACAAATTAAGATACATATTGCATGTTTTAAAAACGTAAAATATATATATATATATATATATATATATATATATATATAATATATATATATATATATATATATATATAATTAAATTAAAAAAACTGGACTAATTTTAGGCACTACAGTACTGTCTAAAAAGCACAATGAACCTGGACATATAATTGCACTGTGCATTATTAGATCTTAGGTCAGGATTAGTCCCTAGGTTCACATATAATGACGGGGTTCTCATTTGAACTCAATCATATATATATATATGCAATATAGGATCGCTCTTCAAAATGTGAGATTGGTTTGCAACATACTTCTTCAGCATAGATACATGAAAAACATCATGTATTTGTGACATTGAATTAAGTAAGTCAAGTCTATATGCAATATCACCAACTCTCTCTATGATGGGAAATGGACCAATGTATCTTGGATTAAGTTTCCCTCTCTTGCCAAATCGTATAACACCTTTCATTGGAGTTATCTTTATAAATACTTGATCACCTATTGCAAACTCCAGTGGCCTTCTTCTTTTGTCTGCATAGCTCTTCTGTCGACTCTGGGCAGTTTTCATTCTTTCTCGTATCAGTGAAACAGTTTCTGCCATTTCTCGTATCATGTCTGGACCTAAGAGTTTTCTCTCACCGACTTCTTCCCAATGTACTGGAGATCGACATTTTCGACAGTATAAAGCTTCATAAGGCGCCATCCCTATAATAGACTGATGACTATTATTGTAAGAGAACTCTATTAGTGGCAAAAACTTGCTCCATTGGCCTTGAAAGTCCAAAACACAAGCCCTAAGCATATCTTCTAATGTTTGTATCGTTCGTTCTGATTGTCCATCAGTATGAGGATGATATGCGGTACTGAACGATAACTTGTTCCCCAACGCCTTGTGCAAACTTTTCCAGAAAGTGGATAAAAATCTTGAATCTCTATCTGAAACGATGGATAATGGTACTCCGTGAAGTCTGACTATCTCCTGTATGTAAATCCGAGCATAACGATCCATCGAATAGGTAGAGCAAATAGGTAGAAATGAGCAGATTTAGTTAATCGATCTACAATAACCCATATTGCATCGTGGCCTTTAACCATACTTGGTAATCCCATCACAAAATCCGTAGTGATATTTTCCCATTTCCATTCTGGTATAAACAAAGGTTGCAGTGTTCCTGCCGATCTTTGATGTTCTGCTTTTATCTGTTGGCATGTCAAGCATTGCTCTACATATTGGGCGATATCTCTTTTCATACCTGGCCACCAGTAATGCATGTTTAAGTCTTTATACATCTTAGTAGATCCTGGATGTACAGAATACGGTGCTGAATGAGCTTCTGCCATGAGATCTTCACGAACACTCCCTGACTTTGGCACACAAAACCGGCCTTTCAATTGAAGTGCACCATTTTTGGATAGTTGGAAGTCAGATGTTGTCCCTTGAGCAGCTTCCTTCTTGACTTTGACTAGATATTCATCAGCATGTTGTTCCTGCTGGATTCTATCGATTAGGGTAGGTCGAAGAGTCAAAGCTGCTAGTTTTGCCTCCACTAATCCTTGTTGGATCACTTCAACATTCATCTTATATAAGTCAAGCAACTCTCTCTTTAGAATTGACGTATTTACTGCATTTTGTTGCATTGACTTTCTGCTTAATGCATCAGCTACGACATTGGCCTTACCTGGATGGTAGTTGATCACGTAATCGTAATCCTTCACAAGTTCCAACCACCTTCGTTGTCTCATATTGAGCTCCTTTTCTGTGAAAAGGTATTTCAAACTCTTGTGATCGGTGTAAATCTCACAACGTTCTCCATATAGGTAATGTCTCCAAATCTTAAGCGAAAACACTACTGCTGCAAGCTCCAAATCATGTGTAGGGTAGTTCTTTTCATAATCCTTTAATTGCCTAGATGCATATGATATTAACCTGCCATTCTGCATCAGCACACAACCCAAACCATTCTTTGATGCATCACTGTAGACTACAAAACCTCCTGTACCTGATGGGATTGATAGGATAAGTGCCGATGTTAATCACATTTTCAGTTCTCGAAATGTTTGTTCGCATGCTTCTGTCCACTTAAAAGCCACACTCTTTCTAGTTAATTGCGTTAATGGTGAAGCAATTTTTGAAAACTCTTCAACGAACCTACGATAATATCTTGCTAAACCAAGAAAACTCCGTACTTCTGAAGGGTTTGTAGGTCGAGGCCAATTGTTAACTGCTTCTACCTTTCTTGGGTCGACTGAGATTCCTAACCCAGATATGACATGTCCAAAAAATACCACCTTATCCAACCAAAACTCACATTTCTTGAATTTAGCATAAAGTTGCTTCACCTTTAATACTTCTAGCACTTTCCTCAAGTGTGTAGAATGATCCTCTTCATTTTTAGAATATATAAGAATATCATCAATAAACACTATCACAAATTTATCCAAAAACTCTTCGAATACCCTATTCATCAGATCTATGAATGCCGCTAGAGCATTTGTCAGACCGAATGGCATTACTAGAAACTCATAGTGCCCATATTGTGTACTAAACGCCGTCTTAGGAATGTCTTCTTTTTTAATCTTTAATTGATGATAACCTGAACGCAAGTCAATCTTAGATCGCACCTTGGAGTTGGTCGAATAAATCATCAATCCTAGGTAATGGGTATTTGTTCTTGATAGTAACTTTATTCAGGTCTCGGTAATCTATACACATTCTCAGTGTACCATCTTTCTTACGAACAAACAAGACAGGTGCACCCCATGGTGAAAAGATGGGCTTAATGAAACCTTTATCTGTCAATTCTTGCAATTGGATTTTCAACTCTTTCAACTCAGCTGGTGCCATCCTATATGGTGATTTAGATATTTGAGTTGTTCCAGGTTTTAGATTAATTACAAACTCTATCTCACGATCGGGTGGTAATCCTAGTAAATTGTCGGGAAATACTTCAGGGTACTCTTTAATTATTGGCACCTCGCTTATGTTGAGACCATCTTGTTTTTTGATATTCCTAACACTTACCAAATATCCTTCACAACCATTATTTAATAATCGTTGTGCTTTCATTGTCGAAATTATTGGAAATCTAAATTTCTTACTAACCCCAATAAAGGAAAAAGATTCTTCCCCTAGTGGTTCAAATGTCACAACCTTTTTCTTGCAATCAATAGTAGCATGATACTTTGATAACCAGTCCATACCCAAAATTATATCATAACCACTCATGTCTAACATAATCAAATCGACATAGAGTTCTCTTCCTTCAATAGGAATACAACATGCTTGTAAAACCTGATTAGTCAATTTTGAATCTCCAGAGGGCATTACCACATTATAACCTATCTCAGTTTTATAGAGTACCCTACCAAGTTTCCTCACATACTCAGTGGATGCAAATGAATATGTAGCTTCAGAATCAAATAATACAAATGTGGGAACACCAAAGACATCTAGATTACCTGTAACAACAGACGGGTTCACTTCAGCATCATCACGAGTTATGGTAAAAACCCTGGCTGGTGCTCTTTCGTGGGTATTGGGCTTTGGCTTATTTGGGCACACAGTAGCTATGTGTATGGGTTGTCCACATGCAAAACATACTCCAGAACCCCGAAGACAAGCTCCACTGTGTTGCTTTCCACATTTGGGACAAGTAGGTAGTTGTACTAGTGCTTTGCCCTGATCAATCCTCATACGTTCGCTTGTATCTTCTTGTTCTTGCCCCCGTCGTTGCTGAAATTTATATCTTGGACCTTGGAATTGAGGCGGCCTCTTCTTTTCAGCTTCATTCCAACGTTGTCCCTGCTTTTGTGTGATTTGACGCCGAAACTCTTGTGCATGCCTTATTTTTCAGCTCAGCTTGTTCTGCAACCAATGCTCTTTCAGCAACTAGTGAATACGTTACCCCTTGAGTTCCAGCCATACTCACATCTCGATAAATCTCTGGCCTCAGGCCTTCAAGGAATTGTTCTATATTCAACGCATCAATGCCGGCCATATGCTCTGCGAACCTTGATAATTGCGCGAACTTACGAATGTAGTATATGGCTGTCATGCCTCCTTGCCTCAATTGTATGAACTCATTCATCTTCATTACACGTGCAGGAGCTGTGAAATATTTGTTCCTAAAAAGTTCCTTGAATCTCTCCCAAGTCATGGTAGTGACATTTTCAATACTTTTCATCGTATCCCACCAATGTCCTGCACTACCACGTAACATAAACGAAGTGCACAATACTTTTTCTCCTTCAGGAACTCTACTATATTGGAACATATTATCTAAGGTTCTAAGCCAATCTTCTGCAACTACGGGATCTACTGTATCCTCAAAGATAGGTGGGTTTAGTTTTCAAAGTCTCTCACCCACTATCTCAATTTGTCCTATTTGAGGTTGTGGTTGATTCATTTCATCCCTAGGTTGGCCACGTGCATCCCTCTGCTGGATGAGTTCTTGAATTTGTTGTGATTGTCGTTCCACCAGCTCAGCCAGACGGTTAATAACAGCATCGCGATAATCACGCGGATTTGATGTCTCTTCAGCTTCCCTTCTACTTCCTCCACTACTATTCCCACCTCTCGTCCTCATCATAGTTATAGTATCTAATCAACAAATAAGTTAAAGGATACCTAGCTTAATTTTTTAGTGACAAAAAAAAATTAAAGGATACCTAGCTTATCTAATCAACAAACCGGAAGACAAAAAGGAGATAACTGGGGTGCCAGTAGTGTCTGAATTTTCTGATGTTTTTCCTAAGAAGCTTACCTCATTACCTCCTAATAGAGATATTGAGTTTACCATTGATATTCTACCGGGAACGACGCCCATTGCTAAAACGTCATATAGAATGGACCCGTTGGAATTGCAAGAATTGAAAGCCCAGTTGCAAAAATTACTGCAATTAGGATTCATTCATCCTAGTACGTCTCCTTGGGGTGCCCCAGTTCTATTTGTGAAAAAGAAAGATGGGACTTTAATATTGTGTGTGGATTACCGAGAGCTTAATAATATCAGCATAAAGGATAAATATCCATTACCGCGAATAGATGAGCTTTTTGTTCAATTACATGGGGCAAAGGTGTTTTCCAAACTGGATCTCCAACAAGGATATCACCAATTAAGAATTAAGGAGGATGATATTTCTAAAGCGGCTTTTCAAACCCGTTATGGTCACTATGAGTTTATAGTGATGCCATTTGGGTTAACTAATGCTCCCGCAACATTTATGGACTTGATGCACCGAGTGTTTAGCCCTTATCTAGATCAATTTGTAGTGGTATTTATCGATGACATTCTGGTGTATTCCAAATCAGCTGAGGAACATGAGAAACATTTGAGAATTGTGTTAGAGACGTTACAGAAACATAAGTTGTACGCCAAGTTTAGCAAATATGAATTTTGGCTAAACGAAGTGGCATTCTTAGGTCATATCATCTCGGGAGATGGAATCGCGGTAGATCCATCTAAATTTCAGACTGTGTTAGATTGGAAAAGACCTGAAATAGTGACAGAGATAAGAAGTTTCCTTGGTCTTGCAGGTTACTACCGCAGGTTTATCAAAGATTTTTCTAAAGTCGCAGGATCCTTATCAAAGTTAACGCAAAAAACAAGTATAATTTGTTTGGGATAGCAAATGTGAATCCADCTTTCAAGAATTAAAGGAAAGACTTACTACTGCGCCTGTTTTGGCTCTGCCAGAAGGACTTGACAAATTTGTAGTATATAGTGATGCATCAAAAGAAGGATTAGGTGCGGTATTAATGCAAAATGGAAGAGTTGTTGCTTATGCTTCTAGAAAACTTAAACCTTATGAGGTGAATTATCCCACGCATGATCTTGAGTTGGCAGCCATTGTGTTTGCTTTAAAGAAATGGMGACACTATTTGTACGGAGCTAAGTTCATAGTATTTACAGATCATAAAAGTCTTAAATACTTGTTTTCTAAAAAAGAGTTTAATCTTAGACAGCGAAGATGGGTTGAATTACTTGAGGATTATAATTTTGATATTCAGTATCATCCCGGTAAAGCTAATGTTGTTGCCGATGCTCTGAGTGGAAAGGTACAACTTGCTCACTTAATGATTCGGGAATGGAATTCATTGCAAGAATTAAGTTGTTGGAACCCGAGGTGGTAAAAAACTCAACTCATATGTTCAGGATTATCGTTAAAGTTGGATTTATTAGAGGAAATCCGATCTTCACAAGGAAATGATGAAAAGTTGAAGACACTAAAGGAGAAGATTATGCATGGTTCAAAATCGGATTTTTCTATGAACAAGGATAAGATCGTAAGATTCAAAAATAGGATTTGTGTACCGACTGATGAAAGGTTAAAGAATAGAATTTTAGGAGAAGCTCATCACTCAAGGTATACAATTCACCCTGGAGCCACAAAGATGTATAGAGATCTAAAGAAGAATTTTTGGTGGGTTAATATGAAGAAACAAGTAGCTGAATTTGTGGCTAAATGCTTAACTTGTCAGCGTGTTAAAGCGGAGCATCAACGACCTTCTGGATTACTTCATCCACTGGAAATTCCAGAATGGAAATGGGATAAAATCACCATGGACTTTGTCACTGATTTACCAAGAACTAGATCTGGAGTTGATTCAATTTGGGTGGTCGTCGACCGTTTGACTAAGTCAGCTCACTTTTTACCTATGAGAAAAACCGACAGTTTGCAAATGCTTGTGCAAATGTACATAAAATAAATAGTTAGATTACATGGAATCCCAGTGGATATTGTATCGGATAGAGACCCAAGATTTTTATCTCGATTTTGGAAAAGTTTACAAGAGAGACTTGGAACCAAGTTAAGTTTTAGCACAACGGCTCATCCTCAGACAGATGGACAATCTGAGAGAACAATTCAAACACTAGAAGATATGTTAAGGGATTGTGCATTAGACTTTTCAAGAAATTGGGATTTACATCTGCCATTAGTAGAATTCGCCTACAACAATAGTTTTCAAGCAACTATCGGCATAGCACCGTATGAAGCTTTGTATGGCATAAAGTGTAGATCTCCAATTCACTAGGAGATTGATGATAGGTGGACTCCAAAACAAAAAAGAGAGTCGCAATATGCAATTGCAAAAATAGACCTTGTTCAGGAAGCACTAGACAAGGTTCGACTTATAAATATAGAATCAGAACAGCGCAAAGTCGACAAAAGAGTTATGCTGATAACAGACGTAAGGACTTAGAAATTGAAGTGGGAGACATGGTATTTCTCCGATTATCACCAAGGAAAGGTCTGATTCGATATAAAAAAGGTGGTAAACTAAGTCCTCGATGTGTGGGTCCCTATCGAGTGATTGAAAGAATTGGTAATCTAGCTTATCGTTTGGAACTTCCTAGTCCATTATCAGGAATGCACGATGTGTTTCACGTTTCTCGTCTTAAGAAGTATAATCCTGACCCCGACCATATCATTGAGGACGATATTCCCATGATTCAAGAGGATCTCACCTATACCGAATCACCCTTACAGATTATTGATTACCAAGTAAAGAAGTTACGAGGCAGGAACATACCTTTAGTTAAGGTGTTGTGGCAGAAACATAATAGACCTGAAGAATCCAAATTCAATTATTTAACTAAAGGTATGTTCCTGCCTCGTAACTTCTTTACTTGGTAATCAATAATCTGTAAGGGTGATTCGGTATAGGTGAGATCCTCTCGAATAATGGGAATATCGTCCTTAATGATATGGTCGGGGTCAGGATTATACTTTTTAAGACGAGAAATGTGAAACACATCATGCATTCCTGATAATGGACTAGGAAGTTCCAAACGATAAGCTAGATTACCAATTCTTTCAATCACTCGATAGGGACCCACATATCGAGGACTTAGTTTACCACCTTTCTTTTATCGAATCAGACCTTTCTTTGGTGATAATCGGAGAAATACCATGTCTCCCACTTCAAATTCTAAGTCCTTACGTCTGTTATCAGCATAACTCTTTTGTCGACTTTGCGCTATTCTGATTCTATTTTTATTAGTCGAACCTTGTCTAGTGCTTCCTGAACAAGGTCTATTTTTGCAATTGTAAATTGCGACTCTCTTTTTTGTTTTGGAGTCCACCTATCATCAATCTCCCAGTGAATTGGAGATCTACACTTTTTACCATACAAAGCTTCATACGGTGCCATGCCGATAGTTGCTTGAAAACTATTGTTGTAGGCGAATTCTACTAGTGGCAGATGTAAATCCCGATTTCCTGAAAAGTCGAAAGCACAATACCTTAACATATCTTCTAGTGTTTGAATCGTTCTCTCAGATTGTCCATCTGTCTGAGGATGAGCCGCTGTGCTAAAACTTAACTTAATTCCAAGCCCCTCTTCTAAACTTTTCCAAAATCGAGATAAAAATCTTGGGTCTCTATCCGATACAATATCCACTGGGATTCCATGTAATCTAACTATTTCTTTTATGTACATTTGCGCAAGCATCTGCAAACTGTCGGTTTTTCTCATAGGTAAAAAGTGAGCTGACTTAGTCAAACGGTCGACGACTACCCAAATTGATTCAACTCGAGATATAGTTCTTGGTAAATCAGTGACAAAGTCCATGGTGATTTTCTCCCATTTCCATTCTGGAATTTCCAGTTGCTGAAGTAATCCAGAAGGTCGTTGATGCTCCGCTTTAACACGATGACAAGTTAAGCATTTAGCCACAAATTCAGCTACTTGTTTCTTCATATTATCCCACCAAAAATTATTCTTTAGATCTCTATACATCTTTGTGGCTCCAGGGTGAGTTGTATACCTTGAGTGATGAGCTTCTCATAAAATTTTATTCTTTAACCTTTCATCATTCGGTACACAAATCCTATTTTTGAATCTTATGATCTCATCATTGTTCATAGAAAAATCCAATTTTGAACCTTGCATAATCTTCTCATTTAGTGTATTAAACTTTTCATCATTCCCTTGTGACGATCGGATTTCCTCTAATAAATCCAACTTTAACGATAATCCTGAACATATGAGTTGAGTTTTTTACCACCTCGGGTTCCAACAACTTAATTCTTGCAATGAATTCCATTCTGATACCACTCTGTCACAACCCCTACTCCATAGACGTAAGAAAAAAAGAACTTTGATTTGAGTTTTTTTATTTTTTTTACAAAGGAATAAAATATTACTGCTTATGGTTTAAAAAGAAGTTATAAAGATAAAGAGTTATAAAACATATTTACAAGATCCACACCATATTTACAATATTTATTGAAAGTTCACACACACTAAAACTACCCCCAAAAGGTATAACAAAACTTCAAAAAGAAAGAGAAACGTGCCCATTATCCTGCCCAACAGGTCGTCATCCATGTACAAGAATTCTCAAAACTTCATGGAACTCCAACAACTCAATCAGCTAATACTCAGGCTCACCTACAATGCATAAACTACATGAGTTAAAGCTCAATAAGCAGAAACCATGCATGTTCATTGAATATCATAAATCAATGCATCTCATTATCATGCTGATGGTGTAATCCATTTCTTAAAATTCTTCTTCTTATTGGGCCCTTGACCTATCTGTAGTGCATCGGAAAGAGCTCAGCATATAATCAATCATTACGATACCCAGTCCGAATATCTCACATACCCGAAGTAATGTCTCACATGGCACTGGGATCAGAGCCAATTCGAATATCTTACATACCCGAAGTAATGTCTCACATGGCATGGGCTCAATATAACATAAAAGCATGTCGCACATACCCAAGTTAATGTCTCACATGCCTCAATGCACTAATAGTGGTCAAAACTATCTTTTATATTTTAATAAGCTTTCTTATATGATCACGGCTCATGTAGCACGTGCACATGCCAATACATATACTCAGTAAGCAAATATCAATATAACTCATCAAATAACTCATATAATATTCAGATAATACAAACCATAAACACAATCATATAAACAAATAAAATAATACTATGTTTATGTGTTGTAGTTGTTGATGAATTTCTACTTACCTCAGGTCCAAAACTTACACTATCTCAAATCACAGATCAACTTTTTCAATATAATCTAATCAGGATAAAATATTGATTAGACTCCAATTTAACACTTCAATTTTTCAAATTACGATTCCTTTTTAAATAACTCCTATGCTTATATATTCTTAGAAATAAAGGATTGCTTAGTCTAATTCCTAATAAATTAACCGAAATCGCAAATACTACTATGGGAAAAATAAATATTTTTACTAAAATAATATACTATTTAAAAACTCGTAAATAAAATACTAACTCTAATTACCATTAGAGATTATTTTTAACTACCCATAACAAAATACTAAATTTAATTACTACTACTCGACTAATCAAAAGAAGACACCACCTAAAATACTCTCTAATATTAAATTTAATTACTAAAAGAAAGACAAAAATAACTAAAAGAAATACTCTCTAATACTAAATTTAATTACTAAAAGAAAGACAAAAAAAAATAAATTAAAAGAAAACATACCTTACCACCTTGCACAAACTTCTTTAACTATATAAATTCACTGAGGGTTTTCTAATTAAAGAAATTCCATTACTATAATTTAAGAAAATTTAAACTTAATTCTTGCGGCACCTTAATATATTTGCTCTCGTGAGTTTAGCTATTTATAGAGACAAATCTTAATCCTTTCTTCATTTGTCTGTCGATGTGGGATAACACAAACACTAAATTTACTAGAGTGTTTATTATGCTTGGACGTCATCCCCATATTATAATGTGCAGCATTTATTACATATACAATTGTAAAGATTAATAGTTTGGACACGTGTAATGCTTTAAAACTTTATCCATGCATATTATGTTACATAAATATTGCATGTATGAAATGACTTGAGGTGGCAAACCCCACCTCTTTTGTTTTGCACATCACGTATATATATATTTAATGCAAGCAAGTCTCAAACACAACACTTAGTGCATGCAAGTTATTTGCACCACACGTGTATATATAAATATATATATATATATTACATATACAATTGTAAAGATTAATAGTTTGGACACGTGTAATGCTTTAAAGCTTTATCCATGCATATTATGTTACATAAATATTGCATGTATGAAATGACTTGAGGTGGCAAACCCCACCTCTTTTGTTTTGCACATCACGTATATATATATTTAATGCAAGCAAGTCTCAAACACAACACTTAGTTCATGCAAGTTATTTGCACATGTATATATATATATGGTTGGGTTCAAATAGAATCATGTCATTATATGTGAATTTAGGGACTAATCTTTACCATTAGATTAGATAATCTTAATGGGTGAGATTATGACATGTCAACATGGTAATAATTTAAAAAAATCCATTAAATAATTAAAAAGGGTATTTTGGACATATAACGACGTTTATGAAGAGCACTAAATTGGTTTTTAAAAAGCACAACGGATATATAACTGCAAATTCAAAAATTTATAATAAAACACAAATCTTCAACGAACCATAATTTTTTTAATTTTTATTCATTCTTAATGAAATATATATCAAATTAATCACATTCTCAAGATCTACGATTTAAGATACATATTGCATATTTAAAAATGTAAAAATAAATAAATATAATTAAATTTAAAAATCTGAATATTTAAAGCATTGTATATCACTATTTATAGCACTCACAAGTCTTCAACAGTGCTTTTTTTTTTTTTGTATGTTGGCAGTGCTAGTTTTTTGGAGTGCTTTCTTAATATTGTTGCTGCGCTTTTTTTACAACATTACCACTGATTTTCAACATCACCGCCGTCCGACGAACCAAACTCAACCAAAATCGGCTAACAACCACAGTCGCATCACCGTCGCCACCCAGTGCCCCTGCCAATTTCTCCCAAAAGCACCGGGGTATTACTTCAAAAAGCATCGGGGCCCCAATTCAAAAAGCACTTGGTCGCCACCGTGCCCCTGCCGATTTCTCCCCAAAGCACCGGGGACACCATCAACAACACATCGCCAACAACCATCAACACCATCGCCATCACCCATCAACAACCATCGAACCCAACCGCCAGTTTATTCACTCATCCCCGACAKTCACACAACAACTCAAACCTAAATAACATGACAATTTTTACACAGTATAAACAAGGGTTGTTATAAGTATAGAACACAAAGTCAATAAAACAAACACCCAAATTAGTGTTCAGATTATGTATAAATATTGAAGACAAGAAGATTACAAAAGGACCTAAATATGTTACGACTCAACGAACAAACCACTCTAATAACCTGGTTGACGAATCTATGAAAAAATATGTTGTTTAATGTTCAACCCTATATCTTCACCTCTTTTCCTTCTTCCCACCAATGTTCACTAAACTTTTCAGCCTCTTGGAAATTCAAATTTTTTTGTTAAAAGAAATACAAATGACCTGAAAGAGGTTTTACGTCAT
>BMAC01000310.1:549054-576361 GCA_014905375.1 Phtheirospermum japonicum
TTCTCAAAAAACCGAGGGGATTATATTTCCTTAGGTATTTTCGAGGGGGAAATCTTCCCCGCGGTTTTATATTTTTTTTTCACTTTTTTTTATTCTCAAGAAAATGGGGAACAACTACCCTTCGGTAATTTTCGAGGGGAAACTTTTCCCCTCGGTATTTCCAAAGGGGATACTCCCTTAGTAAGATTTCCCTCAGAAAGCCTTCAGTAATTATGGCGGCAAACTTGACCAGTAGTATTTTTTGCAACCATCCTCAGTTTAAACCTGTTAAGCAGGGAAAAGCAAAATGACAGAAAAGCAGTATTGTGTATAAGAAGATGTATTATTTTCCATTAACTTCTTGCTTACAAAGGCTATACACATCTGCAACAACTGCAAAGGACATGAGGTAGTATGCTGAACATGTTGTTGATGATGGTATGATGCATCGTCAAATTAAGAGGCTTGGAAACATTTCAATCAAACTCATCCGAAGTTCACCGCCGAAAGTCGGAATGTAAGATTGGGCCTTTGCACAGATGGGTTTCAGCCTTTTGGTTGTTTCGGGGTGCAATCTTCCTCGTGTCCAGTGATAGTCACATCATACAACTTGCCTCCATGGATGTGTATGAAAGAGCAATACATGTTTTTGAGTGTTCTTATTCGAGGCCCCAAAAACTCGAAGGATAAGCTGGATGTCATTCTGTAACCTCTAATCGCTGAGTTTAATCAGTTGTGGATGGTCAGTGCACCCTCGTATGATATCTCTAAAAAATAGAATTTTCAATTGCAGGCAGCCCTCATGTGGATAATTAGAGATTTCCCCACCTACTCTGTGTTGTCTGGTTGTTGCATGGCTGGCAGAACGTCATGTCCATATTGCATGAAACGTTCGGATGCATCTACTCTCAAGTGCATCAGGAAATAATTTTGGCTTGATAATCATCGGATGTTTCTTGATTGTGGTCATCCTTTTCGAAAAATAGAAGGAATTTTTGAAAAACAGAAAGGTGGAGACTCCACCGCCGAGCGTACGGTCAGGAACGGAGATTTTGATTGAGATAGAAAGTTTGGGGCTTTTGAAAGTTACTAATCTAGATGCAGAGGCCGTCAATGGACGCATAGAAAAATTTAGTGGTGGAGGAGAAGAAGAATATTTTAGGATTTTCCATACTGGAGTACAAATTTTATTCGGCATAATCTAGACATTATGCACATCGAGAAGAATGTGATTGACAATTTCTTCAACACGGTTTTGAATGTCAAGGGGAAGAAAAAAGACACTCCCAAATCCAGGGATGAACTTAACGAATATTGTTTTCATCCCGGCATACAAAAAGACGCAGCAGGAAGGTATCCTAAAGCTTGTTACACACTGGATAAGACATCAAAAGCCGCCTTATGTGAGTGGGTGAAAGATCTTCAATTTCCAGATGGATATGCATCAAATCTTGGGCATTGCGTTGATATGAAGGGATTGAGATTTTTTGGGATCAAGAGTCACGACTGTCATGTGTTCATGAATAGGTTGATACCAATTGCCTTTCGAGAACTGCTTCCCCATCCCGTGTGGAAGGCCCTCGCAGACTTGAGTTTGCTTTTCAAGAGCCTCAGCTGCAGAGTGGTTAGGACTGATGATATGATTCATTTAGAGCGTGATATTCCTCTAATTTTATGTCATCTTAAAAATATCTTTCCGCTTAGTTTTTTCAACTCCATGGAGCATTTGCCAGTTCACTTAGCATACAAGGCAAGAATTGCAGGTCCAGTGTAATATAGGTGGATGTATCCATTCGAGAGATTTATTTGGGAATCGAAGGACAACGTGAAGAACAAGGAGAGTGTTGAGAGCTCGACAGTAAATGCATATCTCATAGAAGAGGCATCAACTTTAACTTCGTACTATTTTAAAGATCACGCCTTAACAAAAAAGACAAATTTGCCTTAGTGATGATAAAAAAAATGGTGAGAACGATGATGACAATGTTCCCTCAGTGTTTGGAAAATATGGTGAAACATTTGCAGTATCGGGAAAAAGATTATTGAGCAAAGAAGAATTCGATGCGGTCAGAAATTACGTTTTACTGAACTATGAAGAAGTACAAGAATTTATCAGGTTCGAAATGTCATCATTTAAAATTTCTCAACGAAATATTAATCACATAGTAAGTTAAGACAATTTTTAATTTTTTTCATACACAGTGATTTTACGGAGGTTGTAAAACAGTCTCAACCAAACATTACAGCCAGTGGACTTAACAAAAAATTGAAAGTGAATTTGACGATTGGTTTATGAGTTCTTCAAAAATAATTATATACAATTGTGACATATATATGCCATTTAAGTCTATATCTTAATTAATAATAAATTTATTTCTTTACGTCGTTATAGGCACAAGTTTCCTTGAACAATGTTACCAACAAGTACATTCACAATGCATATCATGGTTGCTATATTAATGGATACAGATTTCACACAGTTGCATATGAATCAAATAGATCAACTTCGAGCACTGGCGTCTGTATAAAAGGAACAAACTACGGGGATGATGAGTATGATTACTATGGTCGTCTCGTAGAAGTTGTTAGACTCGACTATATTGGCTTGCCTTACAAGAGCACACTCATGTTCAATTATGAGTGGTTTTATCCAACTCCCGCAGGCACAAAGGTTCATCCTCAATATAATCTTGTCGATGTCAATTATAAGTGTAGATTCAATCGCTATGAGCCGTCTGTACTTGCTGCCCAAGTTGTTCAAGTTTACTACTGCCTGTATCCAAGTTTGAAATGAAATAAGTTGAATTGGTTAGAAACGTGCAAAATTAAAGCGAGATCGACAATAGATTTTATCGAGCCTATGATGCCTAATCAATCATTTCAAGAGGAGCAGATAGAAATGCATAACTCAATACAATTAGGGGATGGAGATTTCCAATTACACATCTACCTTATTATCAATGAGTCGAATAAACTTGTCAATGAGGCAGAGGAGGAGACAAAAGATGAATTTCTAACTAATGATGAAGATACGGAACTATATGGTGACATACATATATAATCTGAAATTATATTAATTCATTTATTCCGGTTCAATTGTGCTTAAATTTTCCATTGACTCCTCTAATAATTACTATAAATGGTTTTGATGAGATTGATTGAATTGGTAGTTGGTGGGGGAAGATCTGAGTATATATGATGATGGATATAGTTATGGGGCTCTAGAAAAAATCTCATCATAAATTATTTTTTTCCAATGCACCACTTTAACTCTCATGATAAATTAGTTGAGGGATACCAATGACCATGCATCACTCAAATCTTTATTTATCTATCATGATTAGTTTTAAACTTCTCGAAGCATGAAACAAAAATATGAAAATCAGATAAGAGGCTCAACTACCAGCTTAATCAATATAATCAAAATTAATTATAGTAATTATTAGATGAATTAGTATTTATCTCGGTTCAATTGTGGGCCAAAATGCAGAATTAGTCTATTAACTTTATGCACTTGGGAATTTTAGTCCACCAAATACACGAGTGGAAATTTTAGTCCACTAATTTAAAAATATCGTACATTTAGTCCATTTCCGACCTGAAATTGGAATTTTGGCCGGAAATTTGATTTTGACCAGATTTTTAGGGATTTTGACCAGAAAAATCGGCAAAAATGCTACGCATGTGCTGACTAGGTTATAACTTGCCACATATATGCTGAATGGGTTTGTTGTGAAGGGAAAATTGCTTACCAAATTCTTCATCACCACCGACCAGCCCCAATCAAACCTCAAATCCCCACACAGGCAGACCCGCGGCCCGACGAAGCAACCCCCCCCCCCTACACACACACGCTGAACCGCTACCGGTCCGAACAACCAAGACCCCAAACTGATGCGGCCCCGATTGAGACCTGAAACCCAAAACCCAGCCAGCCGACCGTCGTGCCATCACCACTCTCTGTTTTGCTGTCGCCGTTCGCCGGATTTGAAGGGTGGGGGGGAGATTGGTCGACCGTTTTTAATTTGGGGAAGAATTGGACCCGAGCCCAGCCGAGCCGCCTACCCAAGGTAGTTTTCGCCAGTACCATCTCGCCGAGCCACCATCGCTTGTGGCCGCTACTGGTTGTTGCTGCCGACGATCGAAGGAGGAGGAGCCGGTTTGACGATTCTGATTTTCTCGGAGAAAGAGACAGGCTTGGCCAAATAAGGGGCTGATAATCCATTAGATATTGTATAAATAAGCAATTTTCCTTCCACAACAGACCCAGTCAGCATATATGTGGCAAGTTATAACCTAGTCAGCACATACATGGCATTTTGGCCGATTTTTTTGGTCAAAATTCCTAAAAATATGGTCAAAATCAAATTTCCGACCAAAATCCCAATTTCAGGTCGGAAATGGACTAAATGTACATTTTTTTTTTAATTAGTGGGCTAAAATCACCACCCGTGTATTTGGTGGACTAAAATTCCCAAGGGCATAAAGTTAATGGACTAATTTGCATTTTGGCCTTCAATTGTGCTTAAATTTTAATGTTTTTTAGATGAGAGGTAGAGGTCGTGGGCATTCTTATCTAGGCCCAACTTCATCATCGTATTGTCACTTAGACGATGAAGACGATGATATGACTGACTTATCGGCATGGACTCCGTCGATCGTTCCAGCCACACCGTCCGATGCTAGTACATCGAGAGGCCTCATGAGACCATGTGCGGGTATGATCGATATCTATGTCATCCCCCTAAAGTAAGTAACTTTAATTTTATTTTTGTAAGTAATAAATTATTTATTTCAATATATTGCCCTAATAAACTCTATATTTTACTAGGATACGCAGTGACTCTATGGAGTTACCGATGATCATTCGGATGATCCATGAGACTTGTGTACACCCCGATGGGTGGAAGTACGAGCATATTCCCGATCCTCATCTTCAGTTGTGGTGGCTCGAGTTTTTGGTAATTAAACTAATATTGTTTACGTAAGTTATTATATATACTGATTTTTATTAATCAAATTATTTTGTTCTGTTTTGAAGAGGCGCTATTATTGGTACCCAAGTGTATATTTTGAGGAGGTCGTACAACGTAACTTCTACAGTCCTATGGCCACCTTGTGGCGCATTCGTCTCCACAAGTGGAATGCGAAGTGGAGAACGGAGAGTAGGGTACCTGCGTGCGTTGGCGAGGAAATATGGAGGAGATGTGTGGTGGAGTTCGAGAAGCTAGAGAACAAGAAGCAGTCTGAGCAGGCGAGCAGGAACAGGATGAGCGAGCCCAGCGGTCCTGTTTAGTCAAGCACAGAGGAGGGTCTCGGACTGTGATTGGTCATGCACGTCATCTCGTAAGTAAAATTAAAATATGTTTTTAAACTTACCTCGTAAGTAATTAATTAGTTCATAATCAGTGATAAATTAAAAAATAACTTAGATATTGTATACAATGTGGGGATCTGGGTAGGGAACCCAATGCATTCGAACTTTTTTTGACTATGCACCAGAGACCCGATCAAGAGACTTTTGTAAGTATTTTTTTAGATGTAATTAATAAAAATATATATATTTTGTTTCTAATCCTCGTAACGGTAAATTATACATCAATCAAAAGATTGTAGGAGGAGTATCAGAGATGTCTGGAGAATGCTCGTGCTTCATCACCGGATCCCGTCGCTGTTGACGAGAACACGGTCTATCTACAGACTGTCGGGGTGAAGAAGGGTCTTTGATTTGGCACGTGATGTTTAGGAACTCTTCTAGCTTCAAAGAGTTCCAGAGACATCACCTCCTCTGTTCCTGATAGCCGTGTCTCGGAGCTCCAGAAGCAGATGGAGGTTTTGAAGAGTCATGTCGAGAGTCAGCTCGAGGCGAGCAAGTGTGCACATCAGGAGCAACTCCAGGCGATGCGTGAGGAGCATCACGTCAGCAGCTCCAGATGGAGGCGGCTCTCCGTGACCGGGTGATACAGGAAGTTGCTGCAACGATGGCAGCGCGACGTCAGCGGCCGTATTTTGATGCTCTAGTTGATGATGATGATGATGCGGTGTAGTTGATTTGGGAACAAATAATATTTTTGTTTGGTAATTTATTTAAACTTATTACATTATATGATATAATTGTTAATTAATTATATTTTATTTTATATTTTTTTTGGGAAATGCAAATTAGTTTCGTATTGGATTATTGATTTTTGAAATAAATACAGGTAAAAATATAAAATAAAATATAAAAATAAATTTATTTGAAAATGCTGACGGGGCGTACCCGTAAGAATCATTTGAGAAATGCTGACGGGTGGAGCCTATCAGAAATGCTGATGGCTACGACCCGTCGGTATTATTTAAGTTTGCTGATGGGATTAACCTACCCATCAGCAAATGCTGACAGGTATCGAATTATGGTAAGGGACTTTGCTGATGGGACTGACCTATGCATGTTGAACCAGTTTCGGTTAACCGGTTAATTGCTTGTTAATAACCAATTGACCGATTACGGTTAAGAATTGACCGGCAATTCCGGTTAAAACCGTAACCATCAACCGGTCGCCGACTGTTAGGTTACGGTTAAGGTTACCGGCTAACCGTAACCGCCGGTTAACTGTCTTTTTAAAAAACAAAAAAAGAAAAAGAAATTCCGGCTATTAAACTGCCCCGGTTAAAAGCCGTTGAAAATCTACGACTAAGATCAACTAGCCGTTGAAGATCAACGTCTGAAATTCAAACAAAAAAGTAGCCGTTGGCGGTTAACCGCGGCTAACCGGTTTAACCGCCGGTTAACCGAACTGGTTAACAACTTGTTTCTCAAAATTTTTTTTAATACATTTTGACACTTATAAATACCCCACGCTCCAACACCAATCCTCACACCAATTCATCTCTACTATTCTTCTTCTTCTCTTATATTTTCAAGCTTCATATCAAGTTGCTAATTTGCAAAAAAAATAATATCAATAATATTCTTATTCTTCTTAATCTTGTTTTACTTAATTCTCTTTTATAATATTACTATGGAAAGCTCTTCTCGTAATGTCAATATCAATACTTCAACCTCTTCTCGTCGAGGTCGAGGATCTCGACGAGAATCTTCGGCCGTTATCGGAGATTATGTTTCCAATGAGATGACGACGGAAGAAGTTGAAAACCTATATAATCAAATCAACTTCAGCGAGCAAAATCAAACAAACTTTGAAGAGGATTTACCTAGCTCTGACGAATCCAAACCGCCGGCCGCCGTCAACTTGAATGAAGATGAAGAGGGAGCGGGTGATATGCCACCGCCTCAATCGAAACTGAGGGAATTCCAATCTCCCATCTTCCGATATCATTTTACAAAAACGACGATCAACGGCGAACCTCGGGCGCAATGCAATTATTGCATAACTCATTATGCCTTCGGTTCTAAAAATAATAGAGGCTACGGGTCGCTCAAATATCACCTAGAGAAAAAGCATCCCGACAAATACGGCGTGAAAAGCTCTCAAACACAACTAATTTTCTCATCTTCATCTACCGCCGGCGCCAGGATCGGCGGCCAATGTACAAATTCTAGTAGTTTGTTTCAATATACCGAACGTGGCATAGAGAATTTCTTGCAAAACTTGTTTCCGTTATGGGTCTTCCTTTAATCATGCGCATAGTAATCATTATGAAGATTATACTAGGGGTGCATTAAATCCATCTAGTACTAGGATTTCACGAAATAAATTGACTCGCGATATTGAAAAAATGGTTGTTGAGTATAAGTTGAATTTGATTTCAATATTTGATAGTTTGCCTCAAAGTGTCTCTATATGTTCGGATATTTGGACGGAATGTTATCATAATCATAATTATATGGGAATTACTTGCCATTGGATTGATCATTCTTGGACTTTGCAAAAACTTTTAACTGCATATAGGGAGTTTGATATTCCGCATACCGCGATGAATATTTCGCGCAAAATAACCAATGTTTTGTTCGAGTATCATTTAGGTAACAAAATTTTTTCAATTTCATTTGATAATGCCGCCGCTAATACGACTAGTTTAGATTTATTAAAAAGTTTTTGTCAACCCACTATTGGCGGCAATTTTTTCATGTTAGATGCACTTGTCATATTTTGAATTTATTGTTCAAGATGGTTTAAATACTTTTAAATCTAAAATTTCTCCGGTTAGGAGTGCGATATATCATCTACGTAAACACGATTCGGTTAAAAAAAAAAGGCGAAAATTTTACCGAACCAATGATTTGCATCCAAAAAAATTTTCAATTGATGTGCCAAATCGTTGGAACTCTACTTATAAATTGTTTAATTATTCTTTTGAATATAGATATGCATTGTGTGCATTTTTGGGTAATCAAGATGTCGATTTCATTTTATTTTTGCATATGTGGGATGATTTTATAATATGATGTCCCTTTTAGAAACTTTTAACGACGCCACCATGACTTTATCCGGTGTTTATTATCCTACTTCCACGCTACTTGTTGATCAATGTATTCAGATTGTACTTGTTAGTACTTCTTTACTCGATTCGCCTGAATTAGGTGAATGTATTGCTAATATGTTGAGTAAATGGGTCAAATACTTTATGTACATTCCCTACTTTTTTTTTATTGCAAAAAATTTAGACCTGGATTATCGGGTAGAGGGTTTAGAAAATTTACTTAAAGTTTATTACGATGCATTATAACCTTTTTTACAAATTTCAAATATTGAAATTCCTAGTTTTCGTATTGTTGCTCACCAAGTACAACAATCTTTAGCAGCTATATTTAATGATTACAATCAATCTAGTGATGTTAATGTGTCCCCTTCCCCCTCCCCCACCACTTCTACTATAAGGTTCAACGATCGTCGACAAGCTCTAACCCCATATACTAGGTTGATTGAGGATACTAAGAGAAAACGACAAAGGGCTAGCGCTTAATGGAATTTGACAGTTATTTAGGGGCTTTTGAAACGAGTTCGGTTCCAAAAAAGCCCGATGGTACTACTAACGATCTTGTGCAGTTTTGGTCGAATATGACCAGTATTTTTACTACACTCTTTAGGATTGATAAGGAGGTTCTCGTCGTTCCTAACATATTACCCAAAATTTTTGAAAATCAAATGTTGATAAATGATTGGGTGAAAGCTGAAAAACGAATACAAGAAATGCAATTGGATGAAGGTGAAGAGAATGACTATTACGATACCACTTCGGGAAGCAACGAGAACGACGAATAAGTAAGTAGGTAAGTACAAGAACTACGTGGACTGTGATTCCTCTACGAGGATACGTAGACAAGTTAATTCTAATATGAAAAGTTTAATTTTAAATTCTAATATTAAAATTAAAATCAAGTCCTTTGTTTAATTAGTTTTTTCCAAATTAAATAAAAAAATCGAACTACGTGGACTTTGATTCCTTTCCGAAGATACGTATGTAATTTAATTCTAATATTCAAAGTTAAAATTTTAATTTTTAATATTAGAATTAAAATCAAGTCCTTTTTTATTTTTTCTAACTTGATTTTACTTCAAATAAATCTTATTCATGCAATGACAAAAACATAAATGTTTTTATAATCAAATTTGTAATGTGATTTTGTTGTGTTATTTTGAAATAAATGTCATCATCTTGTTAATTTTGTTGTTTGTAAATATAAGAATTAAAATCAAGTCCTTTTTTTAATTTATTTGTTTCAAAATAAATAAAAAAATTTTAATTCAAAAAATCAATTATTCAAATTCTATTTAAGTTCTCATTTATTTATTTCATTTTAATTCCATTTAAATTTCAATTATTCAAATTTTATTTAAACTTTTAAATTTAATTTAAGAAAATATATAAAAATCGGCGGTTAACCGGTTAACCATCGGTTTGGTTAACCGGTTAACCATCGGTTTGGTTAACTGCACCTAACCGTAACTTTAACCGGTTCACGGCCGGTTAGGTTACAACTGGTTAATTAACTGATCGGTTATTAATCGCCGGTTATTTAACCGACCTGTTAATAACCGAATTAACACCTCTAGACTGACCCGTCAGCAAAAAATTTGTTGACAGGCGTGATCCGTCACCAAACCTGTTAGTAAATTCATGCTAACGGGAGTTTTTTTTATTGTAGGAATACTAATATTTTATGGATACCATACAACTTAAAGGGTGCTTATCATTCGAAACACAACAATTTGACAAATTCCATTTCCCCCAACTCAACCAATAGACCCGTCACGCCATCTCGCAGCCACTTCCACAAAAAGCCGATTTTCACCGCCACTAATGCCGCTTACCATCTCAGTCCAATGTAAAACGGGAAGGACGCTAGCATCAACCAAAATCTACCCAGATACTGATCTCTCCAAGTACAAATAAGGTAAACTGCTTCAAATAAAATTCAATTAGATACCATTAGAGAAATCCCCACAGAAAAGAATCAAATTCTAATGGCCATGGCTCTCTGCAGACCAAATAGTGGGGCAGTATGTTTTGGGTGGTAGTTGTGCTAAGATGAGCACGATGATTAGCGTCAATTCACTAGACAACAGTATATATTTAATATACGTATGACATGGAAGTGTGGGAATACTTTCTTGATAATCCATAATTTTATTGTTAGGTAGGCTCTGCCCCGAACTTAGCTAGGGGTCAAATCAAATAAAATCTTGTGAGCAAATGGTGATTCGTGGAAGCACAACACATACCAGATTAAAGGAAATTTTCACAAAACTTAGAGTTTAAAACGTGCAACGTACGTTCGGATAGCTTATTAATAAATGAAACTAGATAGTAGTAATATCTAAATGAAGCTCTAACAAACAAAACAAAACCAAAAGAAAGATAATTCGTAAAAGTAATGAGAATAAGAAAAAAATTAAACCTAGCATCCAGCTAACCATACGAGACTATTCTTATGGATCGCCGATTGACAAAAGTTGCACAAGGCAACACAATTAGTTTCCTTCGTCACTAGATTGTAGAGAAAAATGTAATGCTCAACTCGGCGATAATCTCGGGAATGACAAAGAACACGCAAGACGAGCACCTCCAAGTATTTTAACCAACCAACCGGAATGAGCTCAAAACCAAACTGTTCAAACACTCGAGTTCCCAAGTCGATAATAACACCGTCCATCTTTCTCCATTTTCCTTCCCCATTTCCAGGTTTCATTTCCCAAACTTCCCACAAACACTCCCCACAAGTAATCAATACGGTTAAGTACCTTCCAGTCGAAAGATAAGCCCAATGATCATATCCTCCATAATTAAAAGGGACACAACTCTTTGTCAAAATCTCAGTCTCTAAATCCAAAGTGAAAACTTGATTCCCAACCTTCCTTTGACTTGGATTGCCACTGAAAGTCCAATGCATGAAACCTTCGGTAATCAACGGAGTGCATAATAGAACCCCAGCTAAAAAATGAGGGTAGTCAGTGCGAACACTTCTCCAAGAACTATCAACTCCAGGAGTTATTATAGCCCATGGGTCTTTAGAATTCGCAGATGTCGAAACCACTTTATATTCCATCGAAACAGGAGCGTAACCAATACCGTAAAACAAAGAGGTTTTCCACGGAGGAAGAATTGGTGGGAGAGCAAAGACTTGCTTCGTCAGGGGATTTATGATATAAAAGACTTTCCAGTAGAGTCCCCTCTCCACGATCAATCCGTTGCAAGTAGTCCAAAACGGGGATGAGAATATATAATTCAACATAGATATCTGGACTCGGCCTTGTTGCAAGGTCATGAAGAATGTCTTGCCGCCCTGGCATCTGAAGAGAAGCCCGTAAGGCGTGTATTGGAGGTTTGCATATATGAAAACATGGGTGTAGATCATACGGTACCATTTCCAGCAAACTAGCCTTGCCAGGTCATACACATCTTGAGCGGGGAGGTGCGCCAGGATTTCAAACCACGCATCATCCCGAAGAGATGATGACTCCATGTTCAATATTAAACTCTTCCTCCTCTCGCACCTCCTCAAATAAGAAGCCGTCTGCTGCAAATAAAAATATATATCGAAATTAGGCCAAAATACAGAATTAGTCCACTAACTTTGGGCAGTTGGGAATTTTAGTCCACCAAATACACGGGTGGCAATTTTAGTACACTAATTTAAAAGAAATCGCACATTTAGTCCATATCTGACCTGAAATTTGAATTTTGGCCGGAAATTAGATTTTGACCCGATTTTTGGGGATTTTGACCGGCTAACATGGGACGGGTGGCGAGTTTAGTCCATTAATTTAAAAGAAATCGCACATTTAGTCCATTTCTGACCTGAAATTCGAATTTTGCCCGGAAATTAGATTTTAACCCGATTTTTGGAGATTTTGACCGGCCAACATGCCACATATGTGCTGACTTAATTTTCATTTTAATTATAAAAATTAATAATACCACGTGGGTATTTATTAAAACAAAAATAATAAAATAAAGTAAAAAAAAACGAAGAAGACTTGTGAGACATCATCTCTGTACTTTTTAAGCTAAAGTTGGCATTTCAATTTTGAACCACACGCACACGAACCCAAAGATAAACCTCCCAATCATTCGAATTCAGAAAAACAAATTAAAAATAAAAAAAAGGTATGAACGCAATCAAACCGGCCTGAGAAAAAAACCGAACGGCAAAGTTTCGTATCCCTAGAATAAGGCGGTTTAGTCGAGATTTTCGGTCTGAGCACTCACAAGCGGATTCTTCATTTTTTTTACTTTATTTTATTATTTTTATTTTAATAAATACCCACGTGGTATTATTATTTTTTATAATTAAAATGAAAACTAAGTCAGCACATATGTGGCATGTTGGCCGGTCAAAATCCCCAAAAATCGGGTTAAAATCTAATTTCCGAGCAAAATTCGAATTTCAGGTCAGAAATGGACTAAATGTGTGATTTCTTTTAAATTAGTGGACTAAAATCGCCATCTGTATATTTGATGGACTAAAATCCTCAACTGCATAAAGTTAGTGGACTAATTCTGCATTTTGGCCTCGAAATTATTGTCCGTTGTAGGGGATATACTAGGAAAGTAAAAGTGAAAGCATATGGAACATAGCCAGAAAGTTCAAGTTTAACCAAGTGATTCGTAAAATCTAGAACGCCAAACGAATTCTAGGCTATGATTTTTTTTTATTTGCAGACATAAGATCTGCGAGACAAGCTTACCCTAGTATTCCTTTCTTTTTCATTTTCATTGGCAGCCATCAAAGAGCGGCGATGAGGGTGTGGGGGAGGGAGCGGCGGCTGGCGGAGGTTTGATGTCATGAAGAAACCCATAATTAGTTAATTGGAACTTGAAAGAACTCTAGGGCGACGAAGAAGTTGTCTCTGATTCATAGAAAGATTTGGAATAGATTTTGGAATCCATTGAAATAAACTGTTTTCTTATTCCAACAAGGTAAAAAACATAAGGGCGCGGATATACGCACCCCAGGAATTTATGAGTTCACCCCAATGATTAGAACACCCCAAAAAATTTTAAAATAATTATTTTTTACTAAATGAACCCCCCAAATGCCCTATTTTACCCCCATTCAATATAATATATAATAATAATAATAAAACTGATAGTATTATTTAATCGTGGCGCTCCCGGAGCCGCTCCGAGCATTCTTCTTCCTCGGCCAGGTCGTCGTCTGCGGCGGCGGAGAAGCTGAAACCTCAGCCGCTTCCGATGCCTGAGCTACACGTGCTGCTGCGGAAGGACCCTAAGTTCGCGTCCCCGAGCGTGCCGTTGCCGTCGTCTTCGCGCGGCGCGGCTCAGAACCAGAGGGGAACCTATGAGTAACGGGAGAGAGAAAGAGAGAGATCCGAGTCGTGGAGCCGCCGGCCGGGGCCCTGGATCGAAACGCCGGCGAAATCTCCGCCGGAGGAGGCGGCGTACATGGTGAGGCTGTTGCTCAAGAACTCGGACAAGTCCTTCAGCCGGTCCCACATTTTTTTCTCCACGTCGCCGCCGCCCTGGTTTTTCGCTTCTTCCAAGCTTCCAGCGTAGGTGTCCTGGTTTGTTAAGGCGGCGCTGAGCCACGTCAGCACGTCCTGAGCTGGACCAGCCGGTTCGGCGCCGGGCGCGACGACGGTGAGCGAGCGAGATAGGAGATCCACCGCGTCCTCCAGGAGTTCCAGGCAGTCGGAGTGCACTGACCTGAGGCAGTGGTCAAATAATAATAATAATAATAAAACAGATAGTATAATAATAATAATATATTATATTAAATGGGGGGTAAAATAGGGCATTTGGGGGGTTCATTTAGTAAAAAATAATTATTTTAAAATTTTTTGGGGTGTTCTAATCATTGGGGTGAACTCATAAATTTTTAGGGTGCGTATATCCGCGCCCAAAATATAAATACCCCAATCGGAAGAGATTTTATTTTTCCTAAAAAAATGTATAATATCTAATTAATAAGGAAAATTGACAAATAGTCTTTTCAATTAGAGGTAAATTTGTCAATTAGTTCTAAATTTAATTTTAAGTTAAATAATTTTTATTTTTTGTGAAATAGTCCGAAATTTTTATATGAATATAGCGCAATAATCTTATTAGGAAAAAACTAATAATAATAATAATAATAATAATAATAATAATAATAATAATAATAATAATAATAATAATAATAATAATTGGGCAGCAAGTCATATTCATTGGCTGATTGTATCATTAATCATTGGCCACCGAATTCTTTTCCTTATCATCGGAAAATATTTTTTGACTGTTGGAATTTTTTTTCGGCGAATTTTTTTTTTTGCCCAAATTTTTTTTATTGTATATTTGAATTTATTACTATATGTCCATTGAGTCAGTATAGTTTTTTTTTTCAACCCAGACAATTTCTTACACTATGTCCGAATTTCTTACTATATGTCCAAACATTTCTTACTTAATGTTCAAAAATATTTTCGGTTACTGGAAATATTTCTTACTATATATTCTATATGTACACATATTTCTTATTTAATATCCAAAAACTCATATTTGATGATAAAACGTATTTTACATGATTGCCAAAGTTTCTTGCTTGATATGCAAATGTTGTTATATATTTCTTACTTATTATACACCTTTTTTTTTCGCCGAAAAAAAAAAGAAAAAAAAAATTCTAGCAAATTATTATTATTATGTATTTCTTATTTAATACTACTATATATTACTTTATAGTGAATTTTCGAACTTTATGTTCGAAAAGGTAATACGTTTCTTACTTTATATCCTATTAAGTAAGAAAGTTTGTTATTTTATGTTTGAAAAAGTAAAAAATAAACAAATAAAAAAAATCTTATTTTATAGTGAAATCTCTTACTTTAGTTTCTAAAAAACAAAGACCTTCTTAATTTATGTTCAAAAAAGTAAGAAAAACTCCTACTTTATAGTGAAAATTTCATACTTTATATGGAAAAGTAAAAACTTCTTACTTTATAGTGAGATTTCTTACTTTATGTTTGTTGGGCCAAAAAATATCTTGGCAAAAAAAAAACCTATCCGGAGAATTTTCCGGCGGCGGCGGCAGCGGGGGGTGGTCGGCGGGAGGTGGAATGAAGTAGTGGTGGTGGTGTGGTGGTTATTGATATTATTTTTAACAGGGGTAAATTTATGGCTGAATTATTTGACATTTTGTATAATTAGTTAGATTATTTGACAAAAATAATTTTTTCCTATGTAGTATCTGTGTCCCTAATTAATATTATTTTAAAAATTTTAATTCACTTTTGTTGAATACGAGACGATTTAGGTATTTGTTGTTTTTATATATTATATAGACATGCATTTGATACATATATAAAATACATATATAAAGAAAGTTTTTGATGAATATGAGAATCTTAATTCTATCTTCATTATATTTTCTACTTTTCTGCCTTTTCTTTTTTATGTTATCTAACTATAAAATAAAAGTTTAATTAAGTGATTCGTAAAACTTAGATCACCAAACGACTTCTAGGTTACGATTTTATTTTTCCGGACATAAGATCTACAAGTGAAGCTTACCCCTGTATTCCTTTTTTCATCTTTTTCATTTACAGCATTTCTTCTTCTTTCTCATTGGCAGCGATCATAGAGCGGCGGCGAGGGTGCGGCATCTGGCGTAGGATATTTGACGAGATGAAGATACCCATTATAAGTTGATCGTAACTTGCAACGATCTTAATAGAAGATTCGAATAAATATGGAAATTCCATATTAGCACGACCGACAATCACGGATGGCAATGGGCTAAAAGGTTACCAAAAAATCACCCATGATGGAACATCTACAATAATAAGTTTTTACAAGACGAGTGTGGAAAAAAATTATTTTTTTAGAAAAACTTATTATTGTAATTTAAATTGCACGGACACGGATACAAACTTGTGACATGATACGAAATGGATACGGGAACACATTTATTTTCAAAATATAGGACACGACACAACGCGGATACGTTTATATAATATAAATAATTATTAATATATATATTTTCTATATATATATATATATATATATATATATATATATATATATATATACATTAAATTGTAATAGTTCTTATTTTTGTTGAAGTAAAAACATAATTAGCGTGCCTTCGTCAATGAGTAACTGATGAGAATAATTTAGTTATTTTTTATCTTTATGTATTATGTAAACATATATGTTAACCCTATATAAGGGAGTTTTTAATGAATAAGAGAACAATGATTTCTATTGTCTCATTTATGTCTTCTTATTTTTTTTCTTTTCATTTTACACGTTATCAGCACGAAACTCTAACCTATTGAGAGTGATAAGCCTCCAGAACCAAAGCAACAATTATACAATTTCTGTACATCAAAAATCTAATTGCGCTGAAAATTTGAAAATCATTTTTTAGCGTTTCAACCGCTGGGTCACGCTCCGATATTTACAATAACTTCAGACATGTTGAATTACATTTGAATGGTAGAGATTATATTCTTAGATATGACACAATATATATTAAATTTCGAATAAAGCAAATTTTGTTTTCGGAATTTTCTGTGCAACGTTTTTAAAAAAAATCGCACAATTTAACCGTTGGATCAAATTAAATTTTGGATATATATTATTTCTTACGTATAGAAGTATAATCTGAATGGTGGAGATCTAGATATGAGGTTTGTGGAATCCAATAATGGATTTTGAATGAGCTGATCCTGCTTCCCGAAACTGTGTGCCTAGTCTGTTTTTAAAATTTAATGACACATAATCTAACCATTGATGAAGCTGAATTTTGGATATAATGTCCAAAAGATATAGTGGTTAAGTTTGTACGGTGGAGATCGGGCTTGGAGATTTTTTCATCAAAACATGTCGCGTACAAACTTATACAAAACCAAAATTCAAGTAATGCCCTAGGAAAGAATCGTGTCTTTCCTCCAAGGTAATTCGAATTACCCTATTATTCATTAAATGAAAATAATAAATATTTATTTATATGGATGGGTGGTATGTGGCATGATGTATAGTAGCCCTCAATTCAAGCTCTTATACCAAGCATGATATATATGTTAGCTATGATTAAATTGTGATTGAAATCATGGTCATTTATGTACAATTTTGACAAATATGAAATTTCGGAATACTTTAATAATATTTATAAAGTACATAATATATTATTACTTATTATTTCTTACTAAGAAATCATAAATAAAGTTATTTACATGATTAGATGAGAGATTGATCATGATTTTGCCAATATCTTTTGTTAATCATGAATTTTGATGAATTCATAGATTTGTGTATGTTGGTGATTCTCTCCAGACTAGTTTATTAGCTACTTCATCTATGTATCATTGATTGTAAATTTGCATATTTTCATAATAATGAAAGTTCATAAACGATACAAAATTGTTTAAATAAGTCTTGTGATAAAGTATATTCATATAATATCAAAGAAAGATTATGACATATATTCTTCAAATTCATTATCTAAAGAAATTGATTGAACTAACTCAATCAAAATCTAAAATAATATACTCAAGATATATTGAGTACTACCATCATTCGTTTAATGTGGAAACTAAAATAATTACAATTCCACAATAATATCATCCACCAACTCCTAACTGACAAAGAATCGTCAAACTAAGTAAATGTCAACTCTCTAATGAATTTGAGAATTTATATTGACCTCCAATCTTATGTTGGAAGTATATTTAGTTACAAACTTTCATTGAACTTTGAGATGTGATTTAAATGAATATTTTGGGAATTTTATGAAACTCTATGTCCAAGCCTAATAATTTGGTGAAAAGAAATTTGTTTGCTTGCTAAAAAGGGTCAATGACTTTGATAGGTGGAAACTAAAAACATTTCTTACCATATATGAAAAAGAATCATCAAAAGAATTTGAATTAGAACATAGATCTTCATTAGAAAGCGGATCAAAAAAAAAAATACATGAATTTGACTTAAGAAACTTAGAAAAAAACCCATCCAGATTCATTTAAAATACATGAAAAAATAATACATGAATTATAAGATAGATCTAAAACTCTGGATAGAAATCATCAAAAGAATCTAGATGGTTTGTTAATTGTAAAGGATAGCGGGAAAGAAGTCCAGAAAAAATTTGCATCGCTTCGGTATTTCTTTTCTAGATGAGTGGGCGGCGAGAGGGAGAGAGCCAGAAAAAAAAGAAAAGAAACCCTAGATTTTGAAGTATAGGAGGAAAATGAAAACAAGTTCCATTTTATACCTATGCCAAAAATCCAAAAAAGGTAGCATATTAACCCGAACCACCATAAGCTGACAACTCATCATCCAGATCTTCCAAGTGATGACACATGTCATGCGAACGAATGACCAACTTACACAAAAACTAGGGTGTCAACAACATTAACAAATAGGGTGGATCATAATGCTTTTAATCAAATAAGAAAATATTCAAATAATCTAGTCCATCCATTAATTAGATCTAAGGCCCATAATTGACCTTAGGTTCACAAATAAGAACATGGTTCTCATTCAAACCTAATCATATATATAAATATATTAATAAATTTTTTTATATTTGTTCGAGACACAATTGACTAGGTGACTCGAATGTTGACCTGATAACTCGGTGACCCGAAGGTCAGTCCGTGTCCAATTTTGATATTTATAGTTTGAAAATTAAAATTTACCAAAAAGAAGGTGAAAATGCTAATATATATGTATATATATATATAGGATTTGGTTCAAATGAGAACCCCGTCATTATATGTGAACCTAGGGACTAATCCTGGCCTTAGATCTAATATTACACAGTGCAATTATATGTCCAGGTTCATTGTGTTTTTTTACACAGTAGTGTAGTGCTAAAATCAGTCCAGTTTTTTTAATTTAATTATATATATATATATATATATATATTACGTTTTGAAACATGCAATATGTATCTTAAATTGTAGATCTTGAGAATGTGATTAATTTGATATATATTTCATTCAAAGCGAATAAAATTTGAAAAAGTTATGGTTTGTTGAAGATTTGAGTTTCATTTCAAAATTTTGAATTTGCAGTTTATAGACAAAATTCACGATACTTTTTGTATACAGTCGTAGTGTTTTTTTTCTTAATCTATTTTGCTTTCCAAAGAACAATGTAGTGCTCTTTGTAAACGTTGATATATGTCCAAAATACCATTTTTAATTAATTAATGCATTTTTTTACATTATTACCATGCTGACATGTCATGATCTCAACCATCAAGATTATCCAATCTAATGGTCAAGATGAGTCCCTAGGTTCACATATAATGACGGTTCTCATTTGAACCCAACCTATATATATATATATATATATATATATATATATAGTATTTTATATTATATATATATATATATATATATAAACAGTCTCGGCTATATGAGGCAATTATTTTGGTTCCCTCCAAAACTATTTTCTTTCCTAAAAAAAGAGATTTTTTTTGGTGCAATTGTTGACTTTTCAACTGCATTTGTTTGTTTAATTTAAATCTCACAACACACAATTGTAGACTCTTCAACTATTTTTTTTAATTTAAATCTCACAACATACAATTGTTGGCTTTTCAAAATAGGTTTCAAAATTGCAGTCGTGATTTTTTTAAGAAATTTTGAGTTTTCGTAGCTGAATTTCGGATATTATGGCTAAAATTTTGGATATGATTGCTTAGATTTTCGAATTTGTGAACAAGATTTTTTGAATTAAAGATCTGAATTCAGATTTTGAAAAATCAATTTCAGTTATTTGAAGTCTCAGAATTACAAATTTGTGAGCCACATGAATTGAATTTTTAACTGCCCAAAACTCACAATTTTAAAATTATATATATATATATATATATATATGTGTGTGTGTGTGTATGTGTGTGTGTGTGTGTGTGTGTGTGTGTGTTTGTATTCATTTATTATGTTTTAAAATCAGTTTTTCTATCATCTAATTAGTGATTACAGTGATAAGATTTGTTTATATAGCAGTCAAATGTTCAGGTTTTGATTAAAGATAAACTGTATTTTTTGGTATTTTTAATTGAAATAATACATAAATTGTAACGCCCAAAATAAAATACTACCTTAATAGTAAATAAACTAACTAAATAAAATAAACTCTCACCTGAAAAAATTTTTCATATACATAAAACACAATAAAAGGAAGTCGACAAAAGAAAGCTCTAGACGAGTCAGTTTTCACCTTGAAAATCGAAGTCAACTTCATTCGCATTATCGTCGAAATCTGGAGAGTCTTGTTTTAAAACAAATGAGAGTGTGAGCTAAAAGAGCTCAGTGAGGTCAAGCACATGAAATTGCAAATTTTCTTTTGAAATACAAAACTGACAAGAGTTTAAGAAAAATAATTCTCATAATATAATCAAAGCACTTGGTGTGCAAAACTATTCTCATATGTTTTACAAAAATCTAGCCATCAGCTTCGAAATTAAAATATTTTAAATTTAAATAAACAATAGATTTTTAAAAAAAAACTAACCAATTATCACATTTAGAACAAACAGATAATGCTAATTTATTTTTAAGAAATTAATTGAAACAGTTAAAAGTTGGACAGATAGGAAAATCTGTCTCGTTCTAAAACAGTCAGTCCAATTAGTGAGTATCCAGGTACGAAACTCTAGAGGTGGCTCCCGCGCGTAGCACTTAGCTTCCGAAGGACTCTAGTGGTGGCTCCCACGCGTAGCACTTGGCTTCCAAACCAGATTAACTCACATAAACGTAGAATCAATTTCGATCAAACATGACCCATACGTTTCTGCTCACCATAAAAGGTGACACTCCAGGCCGAAGCTTTAATCTCTTTATCACTCCCAGTAGGCTCGACGTCCCTTTAGTTATGGGGTTCAAAACCAGGGTACGCCATATTCCGGAATATACCCAATCTACGACCCAAATCCTGCCGTCGTCTCCGACCCGACCAGGAACAATGGGAATAGGTACCACGAGTAGTCAAGCAAGAACTACAGGCAATCTGCTCGATTGATTGCCCAAACTACTCGTTCCTGACAGACAGTAACAATGACAGACAGACAGACAGACAGTAACAGTGACAGACATACAGTAACAGTGACAATAGTCGAGTTCAAATGATACCTTTGATATAAAAAAATATAATTGAACTTATGATTAAGCACAAGCACAAGGGCAATGCACACTTGCATGTTTTCCCTCAAAATACTATATTTCAAAAGACTTATACAAACAGAAAAATATGTTTAAGCAACAAGTGCTTCTTGATTTGGAAAATCTCAAACTTTCGAGTTAAAAATATTTTATTCGCAGATAATCACAAACAACGCATTATAATTTGAGAATTTTCAAGCTCCCCAGTTTGAGAAGGTTTTACTCACCTTCTTTGAAGTTTTTTCCAAAATCAAGCATATGTCTACAATGGCTTTACGAGGTTCCCAATCTAGTACATGAAATTCCTCGTCACTTCCAGATAAAAGCCTATCTACAGTCCTTAAATATAATATAAATTATATTAAAGTAATGTATATAAGGTTCTAAGACACTTGAAAATGAAACTAATATAATAGGACTCGTAATAGTACAATAAAGATGTTTGGCCTTAATTCTTGAACTTAGAAGTTCAAAGGGTAAAATTGTAATTTTGGATATATGTTACATAGGATGATGTTATAACAAAGATATGGTTCTAATTTGAAACCATTCGGAAGTCGTTTGACCCATTTCGGCTCAAAAATAAGAAAGTTGTACGGTTTTGAAAAATTAATAAAGTAATTGGGGGTCAAAATGAGATTTTCAGAACTTTGAAAAGTTTGTGGGGTTAATCTGAAGTTTTCAAGAATTTGATTTGGGGTCAATTTAGAATAAATTAAAACTTAAGTTAGGAGGACTAAATTGAAACTTTGAAAGTCAGATTGAAGTTTTCAAAAACTATAATTCAGTCCAAAATTTTATCCAATTCTCTAATGTAAACCCCTCAACTCCTAACCCATTTCATTTTCACCCAAAATCTTCAAAACTAAGGTTTATCACATCCTTCCCATCGACATCACCTTAGCTTGGCGGCTCCACTGCCGACAACTTCCTGACTGCTCTCCGACCAAGCTTTGACCATCACCGGTCGGGAAAACACACACACAATCACACACAACACATATACTTACATATACACACAATCTTTCAAGTTCAAAACCCCAATTGGATAATACCTAAAACATGAAATTAATTAAGGTCTTTTGAAGCTGAAGTAAATATAAACAAATTGATATATTATATGTTAAATTTGGACCTGCCGTTCGCCAGAAATCGGCCGTCAAGTTCGACGGCGCCGGCCCGAAACGTGACAGCGCACAGGCATTTCGTCGGTATTTTTTCGATGATTTAGAGCTCCGATCGTCGATCAGGAGGTTGTGTTGGAAACCTTTTTTAGTGGAATTCTAACTTTAAAAGTTTCATAAAGATCGGACGGACGGATTTTGGCCAAATTTCCGACGAAATCTCTGCTGCAAGAGTGTCGGTCGCAGTGAGGCTGTAAATGAAAAGAAAATGGGAGTTGGGTCTTAACTGATCAAATTGTAGTATAAATAAGGGAAGAAAGGCAGTTCATACTTGGGCTTGGGCTCAGTTTATGGGCTTAATATTTAGGCCCAAATTTTTGGGATGGACTCAATGGTTTGGGCCTCATTAATTGAATAGGTTTAAGAAATTTTGAGCCCGATTTAACTTAATTAGTTAAAATAAAAATATACTGTATATTTATTTCTGCTAAAAAATTAAATAAATAAAAATGAGAATTTATTATTATAGAATATATATTCCAACAAAATATTATTGTAATAAAACATTTGAATTAAAATGAAATAAAATTATTGATATAAAGAATAATCAAATTTATTTAATAAATTATAAGCGTAAATATACGGGACTTTACATTCTCCCCTCCTTTAAAGAGTTTGGCCCCCAAACTCCCATCTTAGGTATTCTAGGCAATTACAGTACTACAACACAGAACTTAAATCCAATAACCACTCTATCGAGATACTAGGTACGAGTGACTGAAAAGTGTACAACTAAATATATATATATATATATATATATATATATATATATATATATATATATATATATATATATATATATATATATATATATATATATATATCAAAGATGAGGTTGAAAAAAATTGTGTGATTTGATTGAGAATATATATAATTTACATATGAGAAGAAAATAATGAATTGAATAGTAAAAAAATAAATAAATAATGTGTGAACAAAAATTTTGGTATGTATTGATAGGGTAATAAATATGCTAGACCTGCCTTGGGGTAGATCTGACCCAAATAGTTAGAATAAGAGGAGATATAACCAGAGCAGCTCTGTCTCGAAAGAAGGTCTGGTTAGGCCTCTTGAGAAAACGAAACATCTGGAATGTGGTAGGTTATCATACGGGATTTCTTCTGACCTAACCATTTCTTAAGAAAAGATCATTATAGCTTGGAGATTATACCGAGCTAGCAAATGCGCTCAGCCAGAAAAGACCCGGGGTTGGAGGTGAGCCTAATGTTGGTGTCGAAGGGATACAGAATGAGAAAGATCTGAAATAAGGAAGACCTGACTAGAGTCAAGTCTGATATCGATACTGAGGTGGTATAGAGGCAAGAAATAAGGAAAACATGGAACGGGGAAGACCTGTTTCCCAGATTCCCAATAAGGAGACAAGTGGGACCACTTGTCAGAATCGGTTACGTAACAATCCCTGATTCGCGGCATGTGCCCCTGAGATCCTGGCTGGGGTCCCCACATGGGAGAAACTATAAATATCTCAGCCCCAAGGCTAAGAGAGGTATGTCATTCTTTTGAAGCACTCCTTCTTTGCTTTCTGGAAAAACACCTTAAACGCTTACTGATTTAAGCATCGGAGAGGTTTCCACCGGAAAATCACCGGTGGTCCTTTCTAACTTGTGTTTGTGTGCAGATTGGGTGGGTGTTCAAGGCTTGAGGTGTTACTTTTTACGTCGAGCATATTTTGGGCTGAAACAATTGGCGCCGTCTGTGGGAAGCGATCAGGCTAAGACGTGAGGGTTTCTTTTGGTTCCATGGCCTCAGACGGATTATGACGAAACTTGGTAGGGGAGCTCGGTGGAACGCCCAGCTCCACCGCGCCACGGGGTATGTCGCGGTCAGCAGAAACGTCCGCGGAAAGGCCCAAGGGGGCAGAGCCATCAGCGGTGGCAGGATCAGGCACCGTGCCGCCCCCTTCCGGTGGAGCAACGCCTGCTGCTGGCGGGCTGTTCAATGATGTCCTTCTCAGACAACTGTCTGAGCTCATCGGCAAAGCCGTGGAGACGGCTATGGAGAAGAAGTTGTTGATATGTCGACACCACCGGTCAATGCACCGTCGGCAAGAACTGCTCCGGCGGAGGAGACAGAGCCACTACGCGGCCAGCGCATGGATCGGACTCCTCTTCCGGATAGGGAAGAGCATTTCTCTATGTCCGACAGTGAAACCTCAAGCCAGACCAATCCAAGTCTGGTTGAGCAGATTCAGAGTTTGCAAAAAGAAGTGAGGGAGTTTAAGAGGAAGATGACGGGCACAGGCAGGGTGCCGGTGTGGCGAGGCACTCCGTTTACGAAAGAGGTCATGCGCGACGATGTGCCGGCCTTATACCGATCTCTGGGCTTTGAGTACAATGGGACCACGGATCCGTGGGACCATTTGAGCAGATTTGAGATCGCAGCGGCTGTACATAAGTTTTCGGATGTGGTCATGTGTCGGGTCTTTCCGATGACCTTCACAAAATCAGCACATCTTTGGTTTAGCCAGCTGCCACCACGCTCTATCAGCAACTTCGATGAGTTCAGCTCGGCCTTCTTGCACCAATTCACAAGCTGCAGGAAGTACCAAAAAATGCCACTTGAGCTTTTCAGCTTAAAGCAGAAAGAGAATGAGAGCCTACGCGCCTACATCAATAGGTTTACAACGGCTAAGTTGGAAGTGCCCTCCGCGTCTTAAGAGCTGTTGGTAAATGCTCTGGCGCAAGGTCTGAGGAGGGGGGAGTTTTTCCAATCTCTAGTAGTGAAACCAGCTCTGAAATTTGGAGAGCTCTTGGAGAGAGCGGAGAAGTATATCCATTTGGAAGAAGCGTTGAAAATCAAGGAAGAAGGAGAGAAGAAGCGGGAGAGGTATGATAGAGACGAAAGGGCAGCGCTGAAGAAGCCCAGGCCAGATCTGTCTGGAGGGAGACCTCATTTTGACAGATATAACCCTTTAGCAACGCCGCAGGGCAAAATTCTGCAAGCAATAGAGAGACACCCCGAGCTGAAATGGCCCAAGACCTATTCACAAAAGCCGAGGAAGGAAAGGTCGGACCGTTTCTGCCGTTTCCATAATGAATATGGGCATAGTATTGATGAATGTACGCACTTGAAAGATGAGCTAGAGAGGATGGTTCAGGCAGGGCACCTGAAGGAGTATGTCAGTATGAGGAAAGAAGAGGCCAGACCTGGTCGTAGCAGCTACAATCATACTCCAATCAGGATAGGGTGCGAGCTGATGGAAGAAGATCTGACCAAGCTCAGACCATTCATGGAGAAATACAGATGATTACAGGTGGAGAGCTGGAAGAGCACTCTAAAAGAACGCAGCATAATTATGTCCGAGCTGCTAAAGATTTGATTAGGAAGTCACGAGAGGTTGGGCAGTTGGCATCTGCACCAAATATTTGTTTTGGATCAGAGGATGGTGATGGCATCCTGGCTCCGCACATGGACGCTTTAGTCATAACGGCTACTATTGCCAATTATAATGTGTGGAGAATTTTTGTGGATATAGGGATCTCTGCTGATATTTTGTTCTTTGATTGCTTTAAACATCTAAACTTGGACGTCGAGCTGGAGGAGGTGACCACCTCCTTGGTGGGGTTTGTAGGGGGAGCCCTGAAACCATTAGGGGCGGTCAGACTCCTCGTCACTCTGGGGGAGGAGCCATATCGGGTGACCAGGACGGTTCGTTTCGTGGTAGTAGATGCGCCATCCTCCTACAATGTTATGCTTGGCCGACCTTCCTTGAGTCAGTTCCAGGCTGTGATCTCAGTTTTCCACATGAAGCTGAAATTCCCCACGGAAGGAGGGACTGGCGAGGTGAGAGGTGATCAATATGCATCACGACAGACGTATGTTGAGTGTATTCGACGGAATAGCGAGGAAGAGAGATCGAGTAAAAAAGCCCGGATAGAGCAGCCAAGGCAAGATCTGATCAGGAGAGAGGAAGGGTTGATGCTGGTGGAGGTCGTCTAGGGCGATGAGAGTCGAGTTCTCCGCGTAGGAACGACGCTTAGCCCAGAGGTCTTGACAGACCCAGTGACTCTTTTGAGAGAGAGCGCGGATGTGGTCGCTTGGTCTCCCCAGGACTTGGTAGGGATTGACCCAGAGGTGACGGAAGATCACCTTAACATTAGCCCAGACATGAAGCCGGTGAAGCAGAAAAAATGGAATTTTGGACCTGAGAAGGAGGCCATAATTGAAGCTGAGGTAGAGAAATTGCTAAAGGCCAAGTGACTCAATCTTTTGTGCACCCCGTTTTTAATTAATTTAAAAGCACGTCAGTTTGCTCGCAAGTGTACGAGGTAACTGAAGGGCGATGAGTTTGAATCAAGTCGTATCTCTCGAGGAAACCACTGTTTGGTCTTTCGGATGTTTTTCTCAATTACGAATAACATACATATACATTTGGGATTTTAAAAGGATTGATTCGATCATTATAAACTAAAATGATAATTAAAATAAAACTAATTAAACTAATTACTTTAATCTAGATTATCAATTACGAACTAAGCAGTAAACTAAAGCTGATTAAACTAATTATTCTAAATTATCAACTAAGAGCAATAACTAAATTACCAATTTAATGCTATGAAGGCT
>BMAC01000310.1:583736-617562 GCA_014905375.1 Phtheirospermum japonicum
TCCGGAGAATAGTTGTGGTGGGGGCAAGCTTGCAAAAGTGTTTTTTAGCGCTCCCACGTTTCGTGAAATAGCTCTCCTTCTAACTGCTCGAAAGTAGCAATTTGCCTCCGAAGATGCCCCGTTGTTTGGGCTGAATAATATTGGTTTAGGAACTTCTTGCTAATCATATCCCAGTCGGTTAACGATCCAGGCTCTAAGGACAGTAGCCATGACTTCGCCTTGTCCTTCAAGCTGTACGGGAAACAAATCATCTGCACTTCTTCTTGATGAAGGCCATGAACTACGAATCGGCCAACTTCATCAACGAAATAATTTAAAAAATCCAAGGGATCTTCATGCGCATTCCCATGAAAGGTTGGGAGTAGGTTGAGTTGATGCGGTTTTATCTCGACTGCCCTAGCGGTAGGTCCAAGAACAATGGCGAACCTAAAGGGTACAACCTTCGGACGTGCCAAGTCGCGCTGTCTAAGTGCTAGATCTCCCCTTGGTTCTCGAACTTGGTCATATGCTCTCTCGTAGTGGTCGTTATGCGCGTAATGGTGCTCGCGCTCGTATCTCCTGCCGAAATGATTTTGCTCGTAACCATGATCTTGATTTTCCAACCACTCGTTAATGTGCCTTTGGTTGTTAACATAGGCGTTTCGCTGCAAAACTTATTCATTCCTAAATGCCACGTTCTTGACGTTGTGCTGACGCATGACATTGTTGTTCATCTCTTCGTTTTGCCTCAAATTCTCCATGTTGAGCAGGTGATTGATTATGTTGTGCTGCTAGTTAACTCCTTCGTTTCTCCTTTTGTCTCGTCTAGTAGAGTGTGACTTGTTTGGTTCACTACCATACTCAGCTCGAATGGGGCGTGGTGGTGATCTCGGTGGTGAATCGCCATTTCGAACTGAATGTGCTCCCAACATAATGTCGGGAACTTGATCGCAAGCAAAATCGGTTGCTGTCGAGGAATTGTCCTCGGGAACAAGAACGGGTCTTGGTCTTGGCGGATTTGAACGGTGAATGTTGTCGATGAATGGCACAAGGTCGTGTCGAAGTGATCGCCTTCCTTGCATAAACTCAACATCACGTCAACGTACCAAATGGAAAAAACCAAGTAAAAGCAAATAAAATAATAAATTAAACATAAAATAAAACGAAAAACATCTTTAATTCCTACTCGTTGCCTCCCCGGCAACGACGCCAAAATTTTTGACTCAAACTTTTGTGCACCCCATTTTTAATTAATTTAAAAGCACGTCAGTTTGCTTGCAAGTGTAAGAGGTAACTGTAGGGCGATGAGTTTGACTCGAGTCGTATCTCTCGAGGAAACAAATGTTCGGTCTTTCGGATGTTTTTCTCAATTACGAATAACATACATATACATTTGGGATTTTAAAAGGATTGATTCGATCATTATAAACTAAAATGATAATTAAAATAAAACTAATTAAACTAATTACTTTAATCTAGATTATCAATTACGAACTAAGCAGTAAACTAAAGCTGATTAAACTAATTATTCTAAATTATCAACTAAGAGCAATAACTAAATTACCAATTTAATGTTATGAAGGCTAGAACTAATTTATAATATAAAAAAGCATGAATTTAAGAAACTATCGCTAATAATTGAATCATACGAATCCAAGAACCATTAACTAAGCATAAACTAAATCGCATAAATAAGCTAAATTGACCGGTATCCAATATCCAAAATTAAGAAACAATTAAACTAATTAAAACTAGAATAAACTAAGAATTTATCTAAACAATTAACTAGAAAATTATCTAAGAGTGTAGAAAACTTATTGAAACTAAGGTAAGTAATGAAAAGCTCYAGCTATTCCGGAGTTTGAACGCTGATCTTGGGCGAAGATGGACTCTCGAGYGCGAAATCGGTGTTTCGGACGCGTAGAACTTCGATCCTTGATCCGCGTCTCCAAATCTTGTTATAAGACGTGGATTTATTGCTGTTGAATGCTAGAATACCCTAGGATATTGTCCCTCTCGTGTCTCCCCCTCTGTTCTTCTCTTCAAAATCCGAAAAAATGAGGTTTTAAATAGATATTAGTAGTCTTGGCGCACAAGAAACCCTAATTTCCGAATTCTGGGCCGTCGCGTCGACGGAGCATCGACTGACGCGAGCAGGTGTTCGGCGAGACTCGGCATACTTGGTCGGCAGCGCTCGGCAGGTGTAGTCAGCAGGTGCGCGCGTCGGCAGGCAGGTGCGTCGACGGAGTGCGTCGACATCGACGCTTCAGCAGCTAGCGTCGACGTTGCGTCGACCTTAGTGCGTCGACATCGACGCTTTAGAACGTAGCGTCGGCACTGCGTCGATGGAGCGTCGACTGACGCTGACATGGCTCGCGTCGACGGAGCATCGACGGTCGCGTCAGTCGACGCGAGTGAGCGTCGGTCTCCATTTCTCGATCGTTTGCTACTCGTTTCACCGGAAAGCTTGTTCTTCTACTCTTGAACATCGATCTTCGTCTTTTACATGCCAAACTCTTCCGGTTACTTAGCTGTAAGGTGAAAAAAAATGAAACATCACCTAATTGCATCAATTAAGATCAAAATGCGGTAAAATAAACTGGAATTATAAAATTACGGAATTACGCCTAAATCATCCAACTTATACCAAAAACAAATATAAAAACGAACCAAAAAGTTAATAAAAATAAGGACAAATCTACTCTAATCACCAAGCATATCCAGGAGATACAATTCCCGGAATGGCTCTCCAATGCCGTGCTAGTTCCCAAAACTCAGGAAGACTGGCGGATGTGCATCGATTTTCGAGACCTTAACCGTACTTGTCCGAAAGATCATTATCCTCTGCCCAGGGTAGACCAACTGGTCGACTCCACCTCTGGTTGTGAACTCCTGAGCATGATGGATGCTTTACAAGGTTACCACCAGATCAGGTTGGCAAAAGAAGATTGGAAGCGAGTTAGATTCATAACTCCGAAGGGAACATATTGTTATGCGTTTATGCCATTTGGCCTCAAGAATGCGGGCGCCACATATCAGCGATTAGTGGAAAAGATGTTTAAAAGCCAGCTCAGGCAAAACATGGAAGTTTACGTGGATGATATGCTCGTGAAAAGTGTGAAGGCGACCTCGCATGTGGATGACTTGAGAGAGACCTTTGATACCCTGCGGGAATACAAGATGAATCTCAACCATAAAAAATGCACATTCGGGGTCAGAGCTGGCAAATTCCTGGGGTATATGGTTACGGAAAAGGGCATTGAGGCCAACCCAGAGAAAGTACGGGCAATTATGGAGATGCAGGCACCTAGGAATGTTAAAGAGATGCAATGTCTGGCGGGGCGCATCAATGCCTTGAGCCAGTTCGTCTCACGCTCGGCAGAGAAGAGCCTCCCCTTTTTCCAAGCTTTACGAAAGAAGGCTCATTTTTAATGGAGTAAGGAGTGTGAGAATGCGTTCAGGATGTTGAAGGAACATTTGGCCAACATGACCTTGCTCACAAAGCCTGTCCAAGGAGAGCCCTTAATCTTGTACTTGTCGGTTGGGCAACAGGCGGTCAGTTCTGTCTTGCTCCGAGAAGAAGGCAAGATACAGAGACTAGTTTATTACTGGAGTAAGGTCTTGCACGACGCCGAGATAAAGTATGTGGAAATTGAACTAGCAATGCTAGCTCTAGTAGGCACAGCTTGAAAATTGCGCCCATATTTCCTTTCGCATAGTATAATCGTGCGGAAAAATTTACCATTGAGAGTCGTCATGGACAAGCCAGAGGCGTCGGGGAGGCTGGTTAGGTGGATAATTGAACTTAGTGAATTTGATGCCGTGTTCGAAGCTAGTACAGCCATCAAAGCCCAGGCGCTAGCCGATTTTATGCAAGAGATGACCAGCCCTCCTGACGAAGTACAAGAATGGATGATCTTCACAGATGGCTCTGTTAGTAGTCAGGGCTGTGGAGCGGGAATTATCTTGGTAGATCCAGCAGGTGTCTCAACCGAGTACGCGGTACGCTTGAATCATGCCTTATCTAATAATGCGGAAGAGTATGAAGCCCTCCTACGAGGCATCCAGATGGCACGAGACCTGGGGGCAGATCAAGTTTGCGCTAAGGTAGACTCCCAGCTCGTTTGTAAGCAGATAAGTGGAGAGTTTGAAGCGAGGGAGGACACTATACAGAGATATTTGGCCAGGTTTAGAGAGCTTGCCAAAAATATGAAATCTTTAACGGTTGACCAAATTCCCAGAGAAGAAAATGGCAGAGCAGATTACTTTGCAAAAGTAGCCAGCTCGGCTACAGACTGCCGCGAAAGAGTGATTACCTTGTTGAAAGCGGATGCGGAATTTGGGACAGAGCAGGTGTTCTCGGTAATAGAAGGAGATCATTGGCGCTTTCCCATAAAGGCTTATCTGGAGTAAGGGATCTTACTAGAACAGAAGAAGGATGCGGCAAAGGTAAGAGCCAGAGCTGCTAGATTCTGTTTAATCAAAGGAGAGCTGTTCCGAAGGGGATTTGGACAGCCCTTATTGAGATGCTTGGGTCGAGAAGAGGGAGCTTTAATACTGCGAGAAATTCATGAGGATGTTGTGGCAACCACATGGGTGCCAGAACTCTCTCAAGTAAGATTTTGTGTGCAGGGTATTTCTGGCCACAACTGCGGAAAGAAGCAGAGGAGTTTGTGCGCACTTGCGAGAAATGCCAGAAAAACTCGTTGTTAATACACAAACCCGTAGAAGAGTGTATTACGATGAGCTCTCCTTGTCCGTTTGCCAAGTGGGGCATTGATTTGGTTGGCCCCTTTCACAAGGCTCCTCCCCAGAAGAAATTTCTGATAGTAGCAATTGATTACTTTAGTAAATGGGTAGAAGCTGAGGCCTTGGCAAAAATTACGGAGGATGCGGTCATGAAATTCTTATGGAAGAATGTGGTATGTAGGTTTGGTGTCCCCAGAATCTTGGTCTCAGACAATGGCACTCAGTTCATGGGTGCCAGGATTAAGACTTTGTGCGCGAAAATGAGAATTAACCAACACTTCACATTTGTCTATCATCCACAAGCCAATGATCAGGTAAAGATCACCAATCGCATTTTGGTGCAGGGGATAAAGACGCGGTTGGAAAGAGCTGGAGAACGATGGGTAGAAGAGTTGAGTTCAACCCTATGGGCATATAGAACTAACGCAAAAGAGAGCACCGGGGAGACGCCTTTCAGCTTGGTATATGGCATGGACGCTGTGGTACCCGCGGAGGTAAGCATGGAAACCCATCGAATTCAGAATTTTGATGAAGAACAGAACGAGCTGTTAATACAGGATGCTCTGGATTTGATTGAGGAAAAAAGAGACCGGGCCACGGCCAGAATGGCGCATATGAAGGGGAGAATAAAGGCCACGTACAACAAATCCGTAATCAAAAGGCAATTTCAGATAGGAGACCTTGTCCTAAGAAGGGGTGATTTAGCTAAAGTGAAGGGAAAACTGGATGCTGCTTGGCAAGGACCGCTCCGGGTTACCCAAATCTTGGCAAGGGGCGCTTACAAATTGGAAGAGCTCGACGGAACTGAGATCCCTCGTATCTGGAACATCTCTAATTTACGGAAATTTTATGCATAATTGAAACATTTGAATAATTATTTCCCCTATTTTAATAAACTTACAGGTCTGCTTCCGTTTCCAAATTTAAAGTGCGCATTTCAAGCCAGAATTAGCTAAGGACAGATGTCCTCGATTTTCCTGACCTGATTGTCAGTTTAAGCTAGGACTGGCTAAGGACGGATGTCCTCGATTTTGACTGACCTTATTGTCAGTTCAAGCCAGAATTGGCTAAGGACGGATGTCCTCAATTTTCCTGACCTGATTGTCAGTTTAAGCCAGAATTGGCTAAGGACGGATGTCCTCAATTTTCCTGACCTGATTGTCAGTTTAAGCCAGGATTGGCTAAGGACGGATGTCCTCGATTTTGGCTGACCTGATTGCCAGTTTAAGCCGGGATTGGCTAAGAACGGATGTCCTCAATTTTCCTGACCTGATTGTCAGTTTAAGCCAGAATTGGCTAAGGACGGATGTCCTCGATTTTCCTGAACTGATTGTCAGTTTAAGCCAGGATTGGCTGAGGACGGATGTCCTCGATTTTGGCTGACCTGATTGTCAGTTTAAGCCGGGATTGGCTACGAGCGGATACTTAAATTTCCTGACCTGGCCGACTATTTGATATCAGGACTGGCTATAGGCGGATGCCCATGATGTTCAATGAAAATTCTTGCTCGCCTCAAACAAGTCAAGCCAGGACTAGCTAGAGCAGGCAGACATACATTACGAGCCTGAACTGATTATCTGGACAGATAACATGAAGCGGTTGCCATGACTAAGTAGTCACAAGCACGATTTTATTGACGGCGGAAGCCTTAAGAGGTACGCCCCACAACCATAGAAAGATGGGCACTTGGAAAATACGATATACATAATTTCGAGCAAAATAGAGTTGGTTGAGAATTTATATTTATCATCATATTTCTGGAAAATAAGAAGCTACGTATGATTAGTCAAGATTTGTTTATGAAAAACATATTTCTCGATCAGAAGATCAGAAGTTAAAACACTGATGATTCATTCATTAAGAGCTAGAAGATACAAACACAGGTTGCGTACACCTTTACAAAAAAGATTGCAACTTTGATTAACAAGAATACAGGAAATAAGAAAAAATATAAATATGGGGACTCGTCCTTGCGAAGATCTCCGATCAGCAGTCAAAGCCCGGCGAACTCACCACAGCTCGCGCTCTGTCTCATGGTAGCGCTGACGATATTTATCAGCTCGCTCGGATAGAGCTTGTGCTTAACTGGCCATGATAGTCAATCGGCTCACTGATTCAGCCAAGTCAGCCTTTTCTTCTTGCAACTAGCGGTTCAGCTGTTGGAATTCAGCCCATTCCCGCTTGTAATGACGCTTTTTCTTTCTTTTCATTTCCAAAAGACGATGGAAATAGCCGATATTCTCTCGGATCAAGGCTAACTTATCTGAGAGTTTGAAATTTTCAACCACCAGAGAAATGTTTTTTCTTTTCACAAGGTCGAGTTCTTGAAGAAGAGGAGAAGATGTTATTGCAAATAGTTGAAGAAGGATGAAGCATACATACACATATTTAAAGAAATTAAAAGCATGTGACAGAGAATTAAAAGTACTAGGGTTTCCGGAAATATAGGAAACCATAGAAGTTCAAGAGTCATTATAAGATAAAAAGACAGAAAAACTTTTATTATTAATGTTCGTCTGAAATTACAAGCCGAAGACAGAATTGTAACCAGACCCGCCACACAGGCCACCTACAGGTCTTCTCTACAAACAGAAAATTCCTACAGCCTAGACATCAACCTCCATGTCTGCCCTCAGCTCTGCTGCCAGCTGGTCCACTGTGCCCTCAGACAGAACCCTCGGAGAGGCCCCTTCAGGCAACTCACCCAGACCTGCAAAGTATGGGGAGGGAGAAGATGTAGGTGGAACCATGGCGAGAGTCAGGTCTGGTTGAGGTTGACCAGGCTCGGGAGAATTAAGGACAGAGAGAACGTGCTCAGCAAACTCTACAGACCCAATGGTGTTGAGACAGTCCTTGGCAGGGTCGTACGAGAAGGAGATAGGCTCAGGCGGGGTCTTCAAAGGTATGCTCCGGTCAAAAGGGGCGCTGGGATTAGATTGGGCCCATTTAGCTTGCTCATCCAAGACAAAGTGGTAGTATACAACAGCTTCGGGGAAGAGCAGAGCGAAAAGTTCTTTGGACCCCAAGAAGGCCTTCCGCGTCTCGTCCCTGGCAGCCTGAATCAAGTCGAGCCCTTTTTCAGAGTTTAGAAACTCCGTCTCCCACTCATTCTTAGCCTTGGTAAAGCCTCGTGTGCCAAACTCCTCGCCTCTGCGATAGCTTTGTCTCGAGCCTCGGTTCGGGCTATTTCCAACATCTTGTCCTGGGATTTCTTCATCTCAGCCACCTCCTCTTGCAACTTCTTGTTCTCTTTAATTTTCTCCTTGGCAAGGGCCCGGACCTGCAGCATCTTCTCATTAAGGACTTTGTTCTCTTTAATGAGGTCAGATTGGGCCATGGACCAGGTCGCCCTAATAGCCAAAAGAGCCCTCTTGGCCTCAGCCTGGATACAAGCAAAACGGTTAAGAACTTAAAATGAGGAATAAGAAGAGAGAGGGGGTGATAGGAGGCTTACCCGTGCCTCGTCCTAGCACCAGGACTCCAGCAACTCGCGATCACTCATTTGCTCCAAAATGCGCATGTCTTCAGGAGCACACTGGTCGCTCACATGGCGAACTGCTATGTCACCCGAACAGTTCAGGAAAGGAGTCCTACGTGGAGGACCCAAGCCGCGCGAGACGGGGGCGGCTCCGGCTACAGCAGGTGTAGCTGGGACCGTAGAGATGGTCACGCCTCTGCCACGGCTAGAGCGAGGCCTCTTCACCAAAGGAACATTTTCCTCATCAGAATCAGAGACGGGGTGCCTCGCCGGTAGAGGGCCTGTTGGCGGCATGGAAGGAGGAGGGTTTTGGACCTGAGGTGCAGAGGATGCGCCAACTTCCAGAGCTGCAGACCCCGAGTTAGCCTCTGCGCTCTTCTTGCTTGCCGACTCAAACATCATGCGCATCATCCTTTCTGAAAATAAGAACAGGAAAATTAAGACCCGTGAACATCAAAGTATGATGTGAAAGACCAGGTTAAAGAAGGCTTTTTACCAATCTCTGGGGTCAAGGGGCCTGTCTCGCAAGTTTCATTAAGAAAATCTAAAATGAAAGGGAGAAGAAGCTCGTGGATATTAATAGGGTTTTCATTCAGAGTAGATATGATTCTCTAAATACGAGAAGGCCTGCCTACCGTGGTCAGGTGTGGATAAGAGGGCATTTTCTCTATGGGATTGGGGTCAAAACCCCAATCTCCGTCTCAATGGACAAAGAAAAACTTTTTCCGCCAGGCTTTGTGGGAGGTAGGGAGTTTATGTATAAAATGGACCCCAAGTCTGGCTGTGAGATAGAAGCATCTTGGAGGGGAGCTTTTCGCTTGGAAGAGCTGATAGAAAACAAAGGCTGTTGGGTCTAGGCCCGCGTAGCGCATGGCCAGGTTATAGCACACCATAATTCTGAAGGAATTAGGGGTGAATTGGAAAATAGGGATTTTGTACATTTGGGCAATCTCTAGCATCGAAGGGTTTACTGGCAAACGTAAGCCCGCCTGAAATCGGTCAACGTAGAAAGTCAACCAACCCGTCGGCGCTTGACAGGCCAAAATACATGCCGGAGGAGGATAGGGATCGAAAGGTTCCCTGATTTTATATTGGTAACGGATCTCCTCCACCGTCTGTTGGCTGAGGATAGAAGTGACTTTGGGGTGGTCAGGTATTGGTGGAGGGTATACCAAACCCCTAGAGGAGGAGGAAGTAGCGGCCGTCGCTGCCGGAGGATTTGACGATAATAATGGGGAATACACCGCTGCCCCTGGGCTAGTAGACGGCAAGTAAGATGAGACCCTTACCACCTATGTAGCGGTGGATGACGAAGAGGAAGAAGTCTCAACCGCCTCTGGGATGGCGGACGGAGAAGAAGACAGGGTCGCCGTCACCTTCGGAAGGGCGGACGGCGGAGATACAGAAACCCTTATGCCTGGGGGAGATGACATTATAATAAAATAAAAGGCAAAAGATGAGAAAGGTACCTGGTTTACGAAAGTCTCCGGGGAAATAAGGTTGAGAGTTAATTGGAAGAGTTCGCCGAAATACTGGAGAAGAGAGAAAGCTCGAGAATTTGAAAAGAGGGAGATGAAAAGTGAGGAAGAGGGATGAGCCCAGCGGGACTAATAAAATAAGGGCTCGTTTGGTTGGAGAGATAGGATGGGATAATGTTGGATATCACACCCTATCCAGTGTTTGGTTTGTTTGATTATGGCCCGGGATATGAATCCCGGCCCGGGTTTTATCCTACCAAATGGGGATAACTCCATCCCACCCCATACCCCAAGATAATTTATCACCCTCTTAATCCTTGTGATGAATGACCATTATACCCCGAATTTCATGAACAAGGAAGATCTGGTGGAAAATTAGGGTTTCGTAATAATTTAGACAAGAGTGATGTGAAAAAGGGGACGGCTCAAGTGGTTCAATGAGTTCATCACTACGGATGATGGGAGCGTTCGTACGTCAATCAGCCATCAAAATCGACGGCTTTCAAAGCCTTGGGGGAAGAGAGACGGTTGGAATACGGCGACGACAGCTGTTGTAAGGCGGCGAACGTGACTGGTCCAGATGGCGGATTCGTGCAGGGAGGCCGCTGCGGTGGAGGTGGAGGATCTTATGGAGGCGGTGGAGGCGGACGATCTTATGGAGGCGGATGCGGGTACAACGGTGCCAAGCAGAGGAAGCGGTGGCGGCGGAGGCCGATACGGTGGTGGTTGTGGTGGCGGTGGATATGGTGGGAGATATGGAGGCGGGGGTGGTGGTGGCTGTTACAAGTGTGGCGAGAACGGTTCTTTTTGAGGTCTTTCTGCTTAACCTCTCTACCAGGTTTTAGTCCCAATTACCAAAAGTAGAGGATCTATTGTTTTATGTGAAATTTCGTGGGGACAATTGGATTCAGATAATTCAGATTGGTCTGTAATTTCATGTGTATTAGAATTAAACCAAGAAGACCCATTTTGATCTAATAAGCTTGCTTCCTGTTTAGGCACTTGGATAAGTGCATGGTTTAACCATTGTAAATTTGTATGGATAATCTGCAAATTTTAGGATCTATGACTTAGTAGAAATCTTGGGTCATAATTTTTCGGATGGTGTAAATTAATTATTTATGTTTACACATTGGTTCAGACTATTTCACCTCCGTGAGTCTTGACATGAAGACGTGAATATCGTTGAGACAAACTTATTGTGGTTGTGAATCTACATATATTTATGCACAATGTTTGTTGATTTTTCGGCTCCACTTTTATTTTACAAAATTTTAATTAATCTGCATGTTTGGAATGCTTATAAAGTTCAGAGGCGTGATCTTTTTCTCCCTTCAAACGCTCAGACTTCAGCTGCTGGAGTTGCTGGTCTCATTGAAAGTTCCTCATCGGGGCTTACTTATGCACTAACAGCTCCCCAACCGCAACCTAGTCAAAGAAGATCCCCTATGACGATTACATTTGATTCTAATGGAAAGCAGGGGTAGACCACCAAAGATATAATAAAGTACAACAAGTGTGATAAGAAAAGACGTGGTCGGCCGGCCGAGTAACTTATGCCATTACTGCCGCAAATTGTCCTGGTATTGCAGAATATATAGCTCCCTCTTTGCCTTTTCTTCTTCTCTCTTCCCCAAAGTTTAAACATATCCATTTTAAGCACTACAAATTTTTGTAAATTGCCTTTTGTCGTCATCTTTGTATAGTATGATTGGTGATATTGATGACTTATGTTGGAATTTTAGTTGTGCTTGTTACATGATACTCTTGCAGTTTGATAAGTTGTCATCTGTCTATCACGGCGATATTATATTGTACTTTTTTTTTTAATAAATATTTGTTTACTTACCACTGATGCTTGTAGACTCAAGTGGTCCACGGAGATGCATTGGGTGGGGAATTCAAGGGCTATGTTATCAAGATTATGGGAGTTTGTGACAAGCAAGGGTTCCCCATGAAGCAGGGTGTGTTGACTTCTGACCGTGTTAGACTCTTGCTGCACAGAGGGACTCCATGCTTCCATGGTTATGGAAGGAGAAACGGAGAGCGCTGAAGGAATTCTATTTGTGGGTGCATTGTTAGCCCCGACCTCTCTGTTTTGAACTTGGTGATTGTTAAGAAGGGAGAGAATGATCTTCCTGGGTTGACTGGTGTTGAGAAGCCAAGGATGAGGGGTCCCAAGAGGGCTTCAAAGATCCGCAAGCTCTTCAACCTTTCAATGGAAGATGATGTTAGGAAATATGTCAACACCTACCGTCGTACATTTACGACAAAAGCTGGAAAGAAAGTCAGTAAGGCTCCTAAGATTCAAGGGTTGGTCACTCCGTTGACTTTAAAGAGGAAGAGAGCTAGAATTATCGATAAGAAGAAGAGAATCGCCAAGGCCAAACCTGAGGCTGCTGAGTACCAGAAGCTTCTTGCGTCCCGTTTGAAGGAGAAGCGGGAAAAGCGAAGTGAGAGTTTGGCCAAGAAGAGTTCTAGAGCCTTTGCAGCCTCTAAAACACCCATTGGTGCTTAAATGCTTTTCTGGGATTTCTTTGTGTTTTATTGGGAGAAACAATTCCGAGTTTGAGATAATTTCAACTCATTTTAGTAATTCTCTTAATATGTTGCTGATGAGACATTTTAGGATGTTATTTTTTGAATTTATCAGCTCTATAATACACTTCCGTATGTATTTTAAAAAAACAAACAAACAAAAAAAAAACCAGTCAATATGGATCTATCTGGGGTGGAGAAATGTTCACTCCCAATTAGAAGGGCAAATTAGTATTTAGCCAATTTAGTCCCTAGTTATCACATCAAGCAAATGGATGTTGTGGAGATTATCCTGTTCCCACAATTCGGTCAATCAATTCAACCAAACGATAGACTATTTAATATGAACAGTACAATCCTAAGCTATAGGATAAAATTGTCCTATCCCATCCCCCAAACCAAACGAGCCCTAAAATTTTTAAAAGCGTAAATCGATAAAGGCGGGATTTGATGGGATCCTCGCATTTAATGTTGGCAGACAAACAGTGCCCTCAGGAGTGGGTTGGAGTGTCAACTGTCCTAGAGTAGGGCTGACGTGGCGTGTACTCGAAAGGACTGTGTGGTTGTTCACTGGGGAGATGAACCGACACCACTAATGCCAGTAATTAAGTCCTGGTTGTCAGGCGGATTTCTTGGGATTCGCACCAGTACGAGAAATCATAAAGGACAAACGTGACCTCATTTATTTCGGGAGAGCTCTGGAAAGATCTGGAAAGATTACAGCTCTACCCCAACTGTTCGGGGGGAGGAGTTGATAGGGTAATAAATATTCCAGACCTGCCTTGGGGTAGATCGGACCCAAGTAGTTAGAATAAGAGGAGATATAACCAGAGCAGCTCTGTCTTGAAAGAAGGTCTGGTTAGGCCTCTTGAGAAAACGAAACATCTGGAATGTGGTAGGTTATCATACGGGATTTCTTCCAGAAAAGACCCGGGGTTAGAGGTGAGCCTAATGCTGGTGTCGAAGGGATACAGAATGAGAAAGATCTGAAATAAGGAAGACCTGACTAGAGTCAATTCTTATATCGCTACTGAGGTGGTATAGAGGCAAGAAATAAGGAAAACATAGAACGGGGAAGACCTATTTCCCAGATTCCCAATAAGGAGACAAGTGGGACCACTTGTCAGAATCGGTTATGTAACAATCCCTGATTCGCGGCATGTGTCCCTGAGATCCTGGCTAGGGTCCCCACATGGGAGAAACTATAAATATCTCAGCCCCAAGGCTTAGAGAGGTATGTCATTCTTTTGAAGCACTTCTTCTGTGCTTTCTGGAAAAACACCTCAAACGCTTACTGACTTAAGCATCGGAGAGGTTTCCACCGGAAAACCACCAGTGGTCCTTTCTAACTTGTGTTTGTGTGCAGATCGGGTGGGTGTTCAAGGCTCCAGGCGTTACTTTTTACGTCGGGCATATTTTGGGCTGAAACATTTATAATGTATAAGGAAATAAGTAATTGGTCATTGAAACCATAGACTTAAATAAAATCTCAAAATCTGCAACTATCAAATGGCGAGAGTATGACAACAAAGTCATGTCAGTATAACAAAATAAGTCAATGACACTAATCTTTCAAAGGTAATCGATTGAGACAAATTTCCAATGGAAGATAAATGAAGGAAATAATTCGAACGTTCAATCATGAATGAAAGCAAAATGAAAGTAAGATGAGTAATTTGATAAATGATGCAATAAAAGAGAAAAAAAATATTAAGTAACTCAAGGTAAAAGAAATTGCAAACTTGGATTTCGGTTCGAGACGGAATTGACGAACAAAAAGATAATAAGATAAACAATGTGAAGTAAAAGGAGTAGATATGTGATATATAAAAAAAATACTCACATGGAAAATGAAATAGTTAATAATTCAGAATCATTATAGAAATATTAATATCCAAGGAAAGCTTATACAGTTTGACCACTGGTCCGAATGTAAATTTACCAGTGAGAGAAAATGATAGAAAGGGAAATGATAGAAGCTTTAAGATAAGGTGTATAATTTTTGGAACATACAAACAGAAAGGTTACAAATAATGAGATAACAAATAAGTTTTCAAATGGTAGAATAATTCAAAGTTCTCATAATGGATTGCCAAATTATAGAGCGAATAACAAAAATGCAACACCACTGGTGTAGCAGACAAAACAAGTGAGCACTAACAACGGTAGAAGGGTCCATTCCCTAGAATAAGCAAAGATAAATTCTTAGTATAAGAGAGGAATAAAATAGAACGGTGATTGAACAACGAGGTGAGGTAAAAAGGTAAAATCGATTCCTAAAAGATAGGAGATAAATTAGAAAATAAAATTAGGCTGAACTTAGATGCATTTGAATAGTAGTTGCATTAAAAAGCTCTACAATCAGGAAAAATCTATCAAGTAAAGAAAAAAAATACTACCAATGTTAGAGTACAAGAGAAAGGTGGAAATATGGATGAAGACTTTCAAAATTCAACAAAAGTCTCCAATTAATAAATTCGATAATAGGTAATAAAAAGAACTTAATATTCATAAGATAATGTCATACGAGATTAAAATCCTCATAGACAAAAATAGGTGTTAACCGCAATAAGTATGATAGGTTCACTATTCAATCAGAATCCAAGAGAATAATGTTATAGATTAGAACGTGTGATTTTATCACAAATTGTGATGAACAACAGATTCTCTAGGTTTATAATGAAGTATATACCGATAAATGATTGAAAAGATAACAAGAAGGATTTGGAAGTAAAATTTCAGATATCTTGAATCGTCAAGTAGATTGGGATAAGTATTGAACATAGGTTAGGGCATCAAGTGAAGCTAGTTGACATCAGTCTCTTGAAGGTTTAGTAACAAATAGGTGAGAAATAAAACTTAGAACAATGAGACTGGAAGAGAATTAAAAATACTAGACCCACATTGACATTGAGTGCAAAACAGTGAATCACTAAGAACGAGAGATGGAGAGCAAGGTAGAACTTGTTCTAAACAAGTGCAAATTGAATACATAATTATGAATGAAGATTCAAAGAATTCAACAAGTTTAACGCTCAAAGAGAAAACATTGGCAACAAATGGCTCAATAATTTTCAAACCATAGATTAAGGCCAAGAAATGATTAGTGATGTTCATGATCCCAAATATTTCATGAGAAAAGCAATTAGTGACTTGTAGAATATTTAAACATCCTAAGTCAGAGCTCGATAATGAAAGTCAGTCAGACAGAACAATTTCTTTTATAGTTATTCGCTACTATAAAAGAAATACTGAAGAGTGTAAGAAATAGAATTAAGATGTCCACCTTTAATATGGATTAGTCATAGAAGGCAAAAAGAAACAAAGCAAGAACTCCAATGAATAAGACAAACAAGATATGAAACTTGTTAGATTTTAGGTACAAAAGAGAGACGAAAATATGGATAAAGACCTTTCAAACTCAACATGAATCTCTATTCAATAAATTCAAGAGGAGGTATCAAAAATAACCTCACAATCAAAAGATAGTGTCATAAGAGATGAGAGTATTAGAAACAAAATTTGATATTCAACGTAATGAATATGCAGGCTCACCATTTAATGAGATCTAAGAAAATAATGGTTATAGAGTAGAATGAGTGATTACGTCATAAAACGAGATCGATAAAAGAACCTCTAAGTTTACAATGAGGTATTTAACTAGCAGAAAGAATCACAATATGGTTGATAAAGAAAGTTTTAAGAAGAGAGGTCAAACTCTCATTAGTTTACAAAAAGTATCACTATTGGACATTGAATAGGAGGTATAAATCCAACTCTCACAAAGAGAAATCAGTTAAGGGTCATCCATAACTAAAAAGACTCATTTGTAAGGAAAGTTATAAAATTGTGATTCCTCACAGGATAAGTATTCTAATATTTAGTAGAATACAATAACGACTTGGATAATTTTCAGGTTTAGAATTTCGCCAGGAAAATAGATAAAATGGTGATAGTGTACCATGCGAAATAAAAGGGTTTAAGAAAAAACGTTTCACACTCAAGTGAGGTACTTGCTGAGAACACAAAGAGGTAACTGAATTGAGGTGAACTAATTCTCATCAAAAGCTAATTGAAAAGCAAAAATCCGAACAAGAAACAAATGACACATCGAGAAGATAAGTAGAAAAGATAGTGGTTCATGTCTACTCAAAGAAATGGAACAAAGTTGAAAAGATAAATAAGTAATCATCCAATATAAGTAAGAGAAATGGATGGTTGAGATTATTTCAAAGATAAAGAATGAATATAATCAAATGATCGCTTATCAAGTAGGATAATAAAATAAGTAATAGGATAAAACAACAAGGTATTATATGAAATGATTGTATTTAGAGTGAAAGCTGAACATAACGACAAACGTCACAAAGTAGATAAAAGGTCAAATACAAGACACACAAACTCTAAATGAAAGTTTAAATGAAGTGACAATTTGAATGAAACTAGATTGATGTTTCATTGGACAGGATTACCCCCGACAATGGAATGTCATCATTTTCCTAAAGTTAATTAACCTAAATAAGTAGATCGGAATTTCTTAAATAACTAATGATAACCAAAACTTAAATAGTGACTTACGCACCAGAGGTCTCCTCGTACAGCTCGAGGATTATTTTCTTCTTTGATGTTGATTGATGCCGTATCTAGAGTATCTTCTATCTTACGTCAGCCTTATGACAACTTATACCTTGCTTTTTTATCTTAATCTTCCTTGATGCTTCTTGTTCCATTTTCTTCAGTAGTCACGCCTCACGGGGTTGTCTTTTGAACTTTCATCCCATATTCATTATTTTGTTGAATGACAACGGCTTTAGCTTATTGATAACCATATCGTGCATCATTCTATGGTTCATCTTCTCCATGCAAAAGTCAGACATCCTTCTATAGTTAAATGAAAATGAGCTACAAGACTTCTTTCCAAGTCAAAGAAATGTTCGTGATATTGATCCGTACATGCATCATCTATTACTTGTTCAACTCTTTCGTTAATTCAACCCTTTGTGATGTTGAAGATCTCCAATCGTCGACTTGTCTCTTTAGTGTTTCAAATGTTTCATCTTAATAATCAGCACCGGTGACAAATACAAGTTCACCTGCTACACTTTCTTAACGAAGCTTTTGAACTTAATAGGTCTCTAACTCCTTTGATATTGGTAGTTAAGTCTGGACTCCCATTAGAACATCAAGGTTCAAGAATTGCTTAGCTAATCAAGCTTCCCCTTGAGATTCGCGAGAAGAACAAAGTAATGCTAAAATCTAAATTTCAAGGAAGTTGATGACTTATAAGTAATGAAAATGATAGGCTCTTGCAATAAGAACAACTCTTCAAGATAAACAAGAACTCAGACAATTATTGAAATTGGAAGGAGATTGAGGTTACGTAGTAAAAGAATTGATATTCTAATTTGACAATATAAAGATGAAAAATCCTCACTTCAATCTACTATAAAATCGACATAAGTTGGTAGTTAATCCTTACTCTGCCACATTCATTACTAATATTCTAATTCTCAAGTCCAAAATGGCAGTGACATTCCAATCACAGGCGAATGACCCTATCCTGGTTACGCTTAAGTGCAACTCCTTTGCACTCAAGCTCTGATACCACTTCTGTAAAGCCCCAAATAAAATACTACCTTAATAGTAAATAAACTAAATAAATAAAATAAACTCTCACCTGAAATTTGTTTTCATATACATAAAACAAAATAAAAGGAAGCCGACAACATCTGAATGTTTCATATACAGAAAAAATGTTTCATCTAAATAAACTCTAGACGAGTCAGTCTTCACCTTGAAAATCGAAGTCAACTTCATTCGCATTATCGTCAAAATTTGGAGAGTCTGGTTTTAAAACAAACGAGAGCGTGAGCTAAAAGAGCTCAGTAAGGTCAAGCACATGAAATTGAAAATTTTCTTTTGAAATATAAAACTGAAAAGAGTTTAAGAAAATAATTCTCATAATATAATCAAAGCACTTGGTGTTCAAAACTATTCTCATATGTTTTACAAAAATCTAGCCATCAGCTTCAAAATTAAAATATTTTAAATTTAAATAAAAAATAGATTTTTTTTAAAAAAAAATCAATTATCACATATAGAATAAACAGATAATGCTAATTTATTTTTAAGAAATCAATTGAAACAGTTAACAGTTGAACAGACAGAAAAATCTGTCTCGTTCTAAAACAGTCAGTCCAATTAGTGAGTATCCGGGTACGAAACTCTAGAGGTGGCACCCGCGCGTAGCACTTAGCTTCCGAATGACTCTAGAGGTGGCTCCCACGCGTAGCACTTAGCTTCCGAACCAGATTAACTCACATAAACATAGAATCAATGTCGATCAAACATGACCCATACGTTTCTTCTCACCATGAAAGTTGACACTCCAGGCCGAAGCCTTAATCTCCTTATCCCTCCCAGTGGGCTCGACGTCCCTTTAGCTATGGGATTCAAACCCAGGGTACGTCATATTCCGGAATATACCCAAACTACGACCCAAATCATGTCGTCGTCTCTGACCCGACCGGGAACAATGGTAATAGGTACCACGAGAAGTCAAGCAAGAACTACAGGAAATCTGCTCGATTGATTGCCCAAACTACTCGTGCCTGACAGACAGTAACAATGACAGACAGACAGACAGTAACAGTGACAGACATACAGTAACAGTGACAATAGTCGAGTTCAAATGATACCTTTGATATAAAATAATATAATTGAACTTATTATTAAGCACAAGCACAAGGGCAATGCACACTTGCATGTTTTCCCTCAAAATACTATATTTCAAAAGACTTATACAAACAGAAAAATATGTTTAAGCAGCAAGTGCTTCTTGATTTGGAAAATCTCAAAATTTTCAGTTAAAAATATTTTATTCACAGATAATCACAAACAACGCATTATAATTTGAGTATTTTAAAGCTCCCCAGTTTGAGACGGTTTTACTCACCTTCTTTGAAGTTTTTTCCAAAATCAAGCATATATCTACAAGGGCTTTACGAGGTTCCTAATCTAATACATGAAATGCCTCGTCACTTCCAAATAAAAGCCCATGTACAGTCCTAAAATATAATATAACTATATTAAAGTAATGTATATAAGGTCCTAAGACACTTGAAAATGAAACTAATATAATAGGACGCGTAATAGTACAATAAAGACGTTGGGCCTCAATTCTTGAACTTAGAAGTTCAAAGGGTAAAATTGTAGTTTTGGATACGTGTTACATAGGAGGATATTATAACGAAGCTATGGTTCAAATTTGAAACCATTCAAAAGTCGTTTGTCCCATTTCGGATAAAAAATTAGACAGTAGTACGGTTTTGAAAAATTAATAAAGTAATTGGGGGTCAAAATGAGATTTTCAGAACTTTGAAAAGTTTGTGGGGTCAATCTGAAGTTTTAAAGAATCTGATTTGAGGTCAATTTGGAATAAATTAAAACTTAAGTTAGGAGGACTAAATTGAAACTTCAGACCGAAGTTTTCAAAAACTATAATTAAGTCCAAAATTGTATCCGATTCTCCAAAGTAAACCCCTAAACTCATAACCCATTTCATTTTCACCCAAAATTTTCAAAACTAAGGTTCATCACATCCTTCCCATCGACATCACCTCAGCCTGGCGGCTCCAGTGCCGATAACTTCCTGACTGCTCCCCGACCAAGCTCTGACCATCACCGATCGGGAAAACACATACACAATCACACACAACACATATACTTACATATACAGACAATCTTTTAAGCTCAAAATCCCAATTGGATAAGACCCAAAACATGAAATTAATTAAGGGATTTTGAAGCTGAAGTAAATACGAACAAATTGATATATTATATGTTAAATTTGGACCTGCCGTTCGCCGGAAATCGCCGTCGAAGTTTGATGGCTCCGGCCCGAAATGTGACAGCGCACAGGCAATTCGTCGGCATTTTTCCAATGATCCAGAGTTTCGGTCGTCGATCAGGAGGTTGCGTTGGAAACCTTATTTAATGAACTTCTAACTGTAAAAGTTCCATAAAGATCAGACTGTCGGATTTTTGCTTGATTTCCGACGAAATCTCTGCTGCAAGAGTGTCGGTCGCAGTGAGGCTGTAAATGAAAAGAAAATGGGAGTTGGGTCTTAACTGATCAAATTGTAGTATAAATAAGGGAAGAAAGGCAGTTCATACTTGGGCTTGGGCTCAGTTTATGGGCTTAATATTTAGGCCCAAATTTTTGGGCTGGGCTCAATGGTATGGCCCTCATTAATTGAATAGGTTTAAAAAGTTTTGAGCTCGATTTAACACCATAAGTTAAAATAAAAATATATTTTGTATATTTATTTCTACTACAAAATTAAATAAATAGAAATGAAAATTTCATAATATCGAATATATATTCTAACAAAAATATTATTGTAGTAAAACATTTGAATTAAAATGAAATAAAATTATTGATATAAAGAATAATCAAATTTATTTAATAAATTATAAGCGTAAATAGACGGGACTTTACATAAATCAAGAATAATAAAAGAAACTATAAAAACAAATTTAAATACATGCCCCCAATAAAGAAAAATAAAGCATGAAAATAAATTAAATTAGAGGTTCTAAGACAAAATCGGGATCCAAAAAAACAAAGCAAGACATCAAACTTAAATAAATTATAGGCCCCAAATATAACTAATTTGGCAAAAAATAATAAAAAACATTAATGCATATTAAATTGAACAGATCTCCTTGCATATTTAAATTCTAAGAAATCTGGTATCTACTACAACAATTTTTTTAAAAAAATCGGTAGTTGATTTAATCCGATTTACTTGCAGAATTAGAATCCTAAACAAAGAGATTTTAGTAAATCAGATTCTTGATTTCATACGATTTGTTTGCATAATTAAAGACATTGAATTTATGTAAAATGTAGCAAATCAATTTTTTAAAAATAAAATCAACCAATAAAAAATGTACGAAAAATAGAATCCAAAACAAAGAAAATACAGTATATTAAATTTTTATTCAATATTGAATAATTTTGCGATTTCAAGTTCGAATCATATTTTTAAAAAAATATATCATACGATTTGTTAGCCTAATTAAAAATATTTAATTTATGAAAAATTCTACAGATTGATTTTTTCACTCTAAAATCAACCAATAAAAAATGTGCAAAAAATAGATTTCTAAACAAAGAAATATAGTACATCAGATTTTTATTCAATATTGAATAGTTCTGATATTTCAAGTCGGAATCATATTTAAAAGAAATCAGATTTTATACGATTTGTTTGCCTAATTAAATACATTTAATTCATGTAATAGATCTATTTTTTCGTTCCATAATCGACAAATAAAAAATTAAAAAAAAAATTAAAATCGGATACAATATCTGTAATGAGGGGATACGAAATCATATCTGTTTGGGTTATCAAAATTCCAAAACTTGAATCTAGGGTTTCAACTAATTCTCCCTATAAATATAGGCTCCTATTCTTTGCAAATTAATTTCAACTCCCCACCCAAATGTGTCTGTGCTTTTTCTTTATTTTCAAAACTTGGGCAGCAAGAAATTTTAGAATGATGTCTCCTTTATTTGAACTCAAAAGACATCGATCGAACGAATAAAAAAGAACTTAAGCTTAGATTTGTTCGATTTGTTGCTCGGCCAGGATTTGATGATAACAAACAAAAGAATTCCATGGAGATCGTTTTTCATGAATCGGAGGTAATTATTGGGTTTCAACAATTTTATTATTATATATTAATATATAGGCTCGGTTATTCTACTAATATTTATCATTATGTATAGATATATAAGTTCAAATAGTCTACTAATATTCGATTAATGTATTGAATTGACTTAAACTGTCTCTAATTATGTAAAACAGGGAGGACGAATTATTGGTGTTATAAAGAAGATCAATATCAAGTTGTTTGAGAATCGAATGTCTTAGTTTATTATTATTATTATTATTATTATTATTATTATTATTATTATTATTATTATTATTATTATTATTATTACTATTATTATTATTATAAATTGGGCTTGTAAACAATATTTTGTTTGTTTTTCTAAAATAATTAAATTTAAATTATTATCTATAGAAAATAAATAGTTTAAACATTTTCTATATATAATATAATATTTGATTAATATGTCTATGTATTTCATTTATTTATTTCTTGCTTTTTCAAATTTAGTTATTTATTTTAATTATTAATTTAATAAGTATTTATTTTTTTTGTATGTATATGTATATGTATGTATATAATATAATAAATGTTGAATTGAAATAAGATATTAGAATAATAGTTTTGGATATTTTATTTTATTTGATTTTTTATATGATTCCGAATTGAATAATAAATTTGTTTTTAAAGTATATGAAGAGAGTGTGTATGTGTATGTGTATGTGTACGTATGTATATACTTTATTAATTTTGGATTTAAATAAGATATTAGAATAGTATCTTTTTCTAATATTATGTTAATTTAAATGTATTGTCTGGTAATGTTATTAAATCTATTGGTTTTGATTAAAATCATGCATCTGGTAATTTATTGATCTAAATTCAAGATACTTCAATTTTTTTAGGGTTACCAGCTTTTATACCTAGGGTTATCTGGTCATGTTATGGGCTTGGATCCAGATCTATGGTTGGGCTTATCAAATTTCAAATTGGACTCAAAATAATTGAGTCTCTTAATTATTAAGTGGAATCAGAATAAAATATGGTTTGAGTTGGATTTAATCAATTATATGGGTTTTAAATTTGTTGAATTTTATTATCTCTATCATCAAATATTTCTAAATTATATTTATTTATTTTAAATTTATAGAAAATTTAAAATTAGATCATGACATTTTTAAAATTTATCGACTGTGTTTAAGTAATATTGATTATGCGTTATTGTATATATTTCAATTTCCATGTGTGTAGATTAATTTACTTTTGTTTATAGATTTGATTATCTAATATGATGTAAGGTGTTTTATTAAATGTGTTTATTATTTATTTGTATTTAATTTAAACATTAATTATGGTACTGCATACATTTGATTTTTTTTAATATCAATCTCTATTAATGTAGATTATTTTAATTTAATTTTCTTATTTTATGAATAATAAATTTAGTTTTTATTTTTTGTAGTTGAAAAATTATATTACAAGATTTTCAATTTTTTTTATCAAATACGTTAGTATTCAATGAATAATCAATATGATTTACTTGTAATTATATAAATTTAAATTACTAAGTACGTATTTTATAAATTACATATATCTTTATATATTTGATAAAGCATTCTATTTAAAATTTCTCCATATTTTCTTTTATTTTGTTGACTTTTTAAAATTTAGTTGTTTCTTTAAATATTTTTTGGAATGCTTCATGTATGTTTTCTTTATTTAATGGTACAAGCACTCTTCTCATAAAAAACAAATATATGTATGTATGTATATACTTTATTATTTTTAAATACTTTGTTCACATATTAATGTAGATTAATTTAATTTAATCTATAATATATTATTAATCGTAGAATAATTCAATTTGTTTGTAATCGTACTTTGAAGCGAAAAGCTCATTAATTTTATATATATGTGTATGTATGTATATACTTTATTAATTTTTAATTGAAATAAAATATTAGAATAATATCTTATTCTATTATTATGTGATTTAAATGTATTATCTGGTAATTTTATTAAATCTATTGTGTTTAATTAAAACCATGCATCTGGTAATGTATAGATTTGAGATTTTATTTTAATTTACATTCAAGTGAATTAGTTTAATTTACTTTATTAATTCTTTTTATGAATGAATTGTGTGTAATTGTAAATTTAGATTATGAGATTATTTTAAAAAAATTTAAATCCGACGGTGAGAATGACTTCTTGAGTGATTTGCACTGCCTGAATTCTTGAATGGTATAAAGTGTTGTGGGGGTGTCAATCACGAATTGCATCTGAAAGTGGGGACTCTCATTATGTTATTCAGTAACATAGACCACTCAATGGGATTATGTAACGGGAAGAGATTGGTTGTTTCAAGACTTTCCACGCACATCATTGAATGCAAAATTCTAACTGATGTAATGGCAGGCGAAAAGGTGTTTCTTCCCCGTATGAGTCTAACGCCTTCTGACGTTAGAATACCTTTTGATGTTTAAACGAAGACAATTTTCGCTCATGATTTCATATGTGATGATGACAAACAAGAGTAAGGGTCAATCACTTTCGAATGTCTGCCTTTATCTGAAGAATCCCTTGTTCAGTCATGATCAATTATAAATTAAATAAATTATAGGCCCCAAATATAACTAATTTGGCAAAGAAATAATAAAAATACTAAAGCATATTTAATTGAACAAATATTAATCTCCTTGCATATTTAAATTCTAAGAAATCTGGAATCTTCTACAACAATTATTTAAAAAAAATTGGTATTTGATTTAATCCAATTCAAGTTTAACTAAGTGATTCGTAAGACCTTCGAGAGAAGCTTACCCCAGTATTCCTTTCTTTTTCATTTTCATTGGCAGCCATCAAAGAGCGGCGGTGAGGGGGCGGCGGCTGGCGAAGGTTTGATGTCATGAAGAAACCCATAATTAGTTAATTGGAACTTGAAAGAACTCTGGGCGACAAAGAAGTTGAGTCTGATTCATAGAAAGATTTGGAATAAATTTTGGAATCAATTGAAAGAAACTGTTTTCTTATTCCATCAAGGTAAAAAAACATAAATACCCCAACCCGAAAAGTTTTTATTTTGCCAAAAAAAATCTCAAAATACCTAATTAATAGGGAAAATTGACAAATAGTCCTTCAAGTGGAGGTGAATTTGTCAATTAGTCCTATGTTTCGACCCAAAATATTACCGACGTCAAGAACAACACCTGAAACCTTGAATACCTTCTCGACCTGCGCAAAGAAACACGTTAGAAAGGACCACCGGTGGATTTCCGATGGAAACCTCTCTGATGCTTAATTCAGTAAAGCGTATGGGGTTTCTCTTAGCAAGTAAAGAAGGAAAGCACAAAGAATGACATACCTCTCCCAGCCTTGGGGCTGAGATATTTATAGCTTTCTGCCCTGATCGTATTCTCCTTTTCTGTCGACAGCTCTAGTGCCAATTCTACCTCAGCACTATTTTCCGGAGGTCATCTTCCAGGTCATCTCTTTCAGGCCAGGAAAGTTCTCAAACATTGGCTGTCTTTGCCAGCTCGGCCTAAGAGAGTCTAATTGGCTCTTTCTTCAAGACCAGACTGACCATGCCTCCTTTTGGCCACTTTGGATCAGGCTTACAGTCCCGACTCATCTCGAGCCGATCTTCTGATGACTCTTAGGCGTTTCCTCCGGAAGTCAATCCAGCATTATGTTTTCCAAGGAGGAAATCAGGTCTTGCCTTGAGAGGAAGACCTGACTAAAATTACGGGTCACTCCTGGTCTAACCGTGTTCACCTATCAAGTTGCCAGATCAGGTCTGACCTATTCCTGGACCATCAACTCCTCCCCCCGATTAGTGAGGGTCGAGCTGTAAAGATTTTATGACCATCTTAGTACAGGACGGTCCCACTTGCTTTAGTGCTTCTCGTACTAATGCGAATCCCTAGAAATCCGCCTGACAACCAGACCTAATTATTGCATTAGTGGTGTCGGTTCATGTCCCCAAAACGGTCTCTATTCTCAGACGTCTTCTCAAATACTGACAAGTTGGTGGCGCATGGCTTACCCTAAGACGACTGAAAATCCATCTCATTACCTAGGGTACTGCTTTCATTAAATGTGAGGATCCCATCAAATCCCGCCTTTCTAGATTCTCATTTTTCAAATTTATCCACTTGCCTTTTTGTACCTCCACGTTCCCTTTTCTTCTTCACTTTTTCAATTTCTATTTTTGCAATCTCTTGAATTCTCCCCTTTCTCTCCAGTTCATCGGCGACCTTCACAATTCTGTTTCTTTTCGTCCCGCTTCTCCGATTATCCCCTAAATCAGGTACTTTCTCTTCCCTCCTCAAAAATCTTTTATTATGTCGGCTGCTTCCTCTCAGTCTGGTTCCATTGGGGAGGGTTCGCTGGCGGCTCCGGTGAACTCTACCTCCACCGTACACTTCTATTCTTCGGAATCACTTCCGGCGGCCTCTCCAGAGAGACCCCTGGCCGTGACTCGAGAGAGACCTCCGGTGGCTCCTCCAAACTTCCCTGTAGACAATATAGTTTCATATTTAGCAACCAAACCCTTCGAAATATTCGCACTACCTTTAAGATCTCCGATAACTTTATGTTTACCTGTCCGGCGCCGGAGGACAGGGCCTCGTCGCCTCCTCCTCATCACTTGACCTGTTACGTGGACCAGTTCCACGCCGGCCTAAGTCTCCCATGCACCCTTTCATCCTTGCCGTTTCCCGGATGTACTAGATTCCGGTGAATCAATTTTTACCCAACGCCTTTAGGGTAATGGCGGGCTTTCATCTGGTGGCCCAACACTCTGGGATAATCCCTACGGCCCAACTTTTCTATTCCTTATTCTCAGCCAAGAGTGCTTCTGGCTTTTTCTATCTTTCAACCAGACCAGACGTCCACTTCTTAACAGACCTGCCTACCTCTCACAAGGCCTGTAGAAAGAAGTTCTTTTACGTCGAGTGCCCCGGGGATTGGGGCTTCTCTACCACCTCTATAAGCGTTTTACCTGCACTGGTGCCCCTATCCCAAGGTGACAGAGCCCCTCATATAGCTAAAAAGATTGCTACCCTTAATGCCACTCCTATGGATATAACCACTGTCTTTAAACCCGATCTCATTTCCTTTTTTACCACTCATCAACAGGGCGGACCATTGCCCCCCAGTACTGGTATATTCTTGCATTGACTGTTCATCCCTTGTCGTTATTTATTATCTATAACTTTATTCATTCTCTCCTCTCTTTTTTTTTAGCAAGCATGTTGCAAGCACGCCTACAGGCCAAAGCAAAGAAATCTGCAGGAGGGGGTCGAAAGAGCCCTCTAGGAGAGTCTTCCAGAGCTTCTCCTACATCAGACGAGGTTACTTTGGCAGCACCTCCTGCAAGTCACCCCCAAGAGCAAACCAAAATAGCTCCATCTACCATCACTCCTCCCGGTACCGTGCGGAGGAACCCAGAGGTGGCGAGGGGAGTTACCCCTGAGTCGGCAGCTCCGAACACAACAATTCTATCTTCAGGGAGTCCTGAAGAGAAGCAGCAGCTCAATACATGGAAGCGAAGACGAGCTGAGCCTCAGGTCATCCCTCAAGACCCCCCCTTGGCGGTGCCTCAAGTTCCTCCTTATCCCAATCAGTCCCTCTTTAACAGGTCTGTCATGAATTGCCCAAGGGAGGTGGCCAGGCAATACATGATGGGGCTAGCCCCTGCAGCTGATCGCCGCGTCGTGGACAAAATGTCCGACCCAGAGTTGGTGGAGACCTTTTGCCAGGCAGAGGCACATGTGAGGTTTTTACCCCTCATCGTATCCTTTTCTTTTGCCTAAATTTATTCTCATCCCTTTCTTTTCTTCTTAGGCTGTGGTACTTAGGGCATCCCTATTGGCCCGGGCCCACGGTTCTCTGCCGCAGGCAGATCTGAAGAAGGAAGTTGAAGCTCTGAAGAAACAAAAGCAGGACTTGCGGGCTAAGAAAGACGAGGAGATAGAGCTTATTAAAGTAGAGCTGGATGGAACCAAAGCTGCGCTGCGCGCATCGCAAGAATCCGAGGGTAGGCGCCATGCCCAGGCCATTCTCCACGAGGAAGAGATCAGAAAACTCAAAGACAAGGTCAGGGAAGCCAGAGCTGAAGGCGAGGCTGACGGGGCAGCCAAGGGCCGCACCGAGGGGCAGGCAGAAGGAAGGCTCGAATTCCTGAACTCCGAGGAAGGCTTGTGCTTGATTCAGCTGACCCGAGCCACCACACGCCGAGCTTTCTTGGGTTCAGTTATGCTCTATGACCTCCTGGTTCCTGAGGCCGAGGCCTTCTTCTTCTTGGGTCTAGATGCTCATGCCAAGTGGGTAGCCGAAAACCCCACTTTGCCCTATGACAGGTGTGCTGCCATCACAGGCGCATCTGAGCCTACGTCTTTATCTCACATTGCTGAGGACGACCGTCTGCACCTGCTGGATGACGCGGCCTTTGCTGACCACATCCGCCAGTTCGCGAGGGATTTTACTGAGGTTCCCCAGGCCGAGGATCAGGTCTGAAGAGGAGTCAGCGCAGCTCAGGACGTCCAAATGGCCTTACTTCTGCCTCTGTTCTTGGTTTTAGTTTCAAACAAATTTGTAGTTGTAGCCTGCGTGGCTGATCTGTTTTTTGTTTATCTGAAATCTTGTATTAAACATCTTAATTAATAATAAGTATTTTTGACTTGTTATGACGTTTTGAATTCTAGGGTTTCCTGGTTTTTCGGAAACCCTAGTACTTTTGATTTTCCAGCACGTAACTCTGTTTTCTTTAAATATACGCATATACTCTTCATTTTTCTCCAATTTTCTGCAATGGCGTCTTCTCCTCTCCTTCAAGAACTCGATGTAATAAAGCGCAAGAACATCTCCTTGGTCGTCGAGAAGTTTAAACTTTCCGACCAAGTGACCTTGCTCAAGGAAAAAATTGGTTACCTCTACCGCCTTATGAAGAGGAAGAGGTAGAAAAGGCACTTTTACAAAAGAGAATGGGCTGAGCTCCGACAAGTTAACCGTCAACTACAAGAGGAGAAGGTGGATCTGATCGAGTCTGTGCATCGTCTGACCATCGCCGCCGGCGAAGCTCAGGCGCTTGCCAAGCGATCTGACAAATATCGTCGTCGCTTGCACGAGATGGAGTGCGAGCTTTGGCATGTTCGCCAAGCTCTGGCCACAGACCGGAGATCTCCTCTCAGATGAAGACCTGCACTTGTTTTTTCTATCTTTGTTTCTGCAATTTCATAATCAAAGTTTGCCGACCTTCCTAGAAGGTGTGTGTAATTTGCCTTTGTATGTTTCCCAACTTGATGAATGAAAATTTATTTTGCTTGAATTTCTGCTCGTCTAAACTAAGGCTTCAATAGCGATCAATCATGGATTTTTGTTTATCATGCAACTTTCTTTTTTCCAAAATATCGTTATGAACTTTCATTTTCTTGAAATGATTGTTCCCTTGATCAATTTTTCCTGTTCAAAGTATGCGGATTGCGTTTTTGGGCTTACCTTCTAGAGTCTTCAATATTAGCCGAGTCTAGCTTTGGATTCGATTGTCCAGGGCAGGCCTTTCATAAATTTTGAGCTGATAATTAGGTCAGGCGTTAATGCAGGTTGTCCTAGCGAACTTGTTCAAGCAAGTCAGAGTATATAATAAACAATCTTTTTAAGTCCATCCTAGCGCTTCATATTAGCCAGGTCTGGAAATATGGGTGTTTGCTTTTAAAACAAGACTGGTGTGAGCTATCCATCAGGTCAGGTCAGGCAAAGCCGAGGGGATCCACCCTTAGCCAATCCTGGCTTAAACTGACAATAAGGTCAGGCAAAATCAAGGGCATCTTCCCTTAGCAAATCCTCGCTTAAACTGACAATCAGGTCAGTCAAAATCATGGGCAACCGCCCTTAGCCAATCCTGGATTAAACTGACAGCCAGGTCAGGAAAAATCGAGGGCATCCGCCCTTAGCCAATCCTGGCTTAACTTGACAATCAGGTCAGAAAAAATTGAGGGCATCCGCCCTTATCCAATCCTGGCTTAAACTGACAATCAGGTCAGGCAAAAGCAGGGGCATCCACCCTTAACCAATCCTGGCTTAAACTGACAGTCATGTCACGAAAAATTGAGGGCATCCGCCCTTAGCCAATTCTGGCTTAAACTGATAATCAGGTCAGGAAAATTAGAGGGCATCCGCCCTTAGCCAATTCTGGCTCAGTTATGGACATGTAATTAATCTGACGTACGAAGATAAACCTGCAAGTTTTATTCAATAAGACAAATAAACGTCAAAAATTACAACTATGTATAAAATTTTCATAAATTAACAATATTCCAAGCACGGGGGATCTCGGTCCCATCCAATTCTTCCATTTTATAGGCTCCGCCCACTAAAACTTGGATAACTCGGAGTGGTGGTTGGTAATCAAACCAAGGTTTGGCGCGCCCTTGTTTTAGATAAAAGAAATTCCTGATTCATTCCTGGAGAAACAGATCAATATATCTGTTATGTAGCTTATCCTTTGGACCTTTTTGAATCCACTGGATCTGTTCCCGGGAGTACCCTCAAAAAAGGAACCTTTCCTCTCCCCAGCCATTTCGGGGCGTTCCCGAAGGCACCCTGATCGATGATTTCTCGACGCTCTAGAAATCATCTCCGCAATAGTACGGAATCGACTGTAGGTGCGGTGAGTCGTCCCGAGTCGTGTCTCTCAAGGATGGATGTGATCGGCTTTCGGTTTTCTTAATCGTTCTTATCGTCGGTTTTACTTAAACTAATTTAACCCTAGAAAGCGATAATCATTTTTTTCGGTTTCTATAACTAAGATTGAAATTGAAAATTAAGATTTAAAAACATTAAAACATTAAAGGAAATTAAAGCTTATATAAAAAACGATCAATTTAAACTAATTAACTTATTAAAACTTAATTATTTGAAATTAGTAAAATGGAGGGAAAATTAAAGTCAACTTATTTGAATAAGTCAACATAAGTACTTAACATTAATTTAGGGTTTAAAAAGAAGATTTAACAACTATACTAAATTAGAAATTGATTACAACTTAATAACTTAAAAGCATAAGTTCATAAGCTAGGAAGCTAGAAAATAAAAATTGAGAATTTTGAAGATCAAAAGAAACACTAAACCAAGATCCAAATACAATATAATATTAAAAAGAATAACATGGAAATCAAGACTAGATTATAGAAGGATATTACCAAATGTAACTTGATTACAAAAGCTTGAAGGAGGAAAGCTTGAAAGCTGGATGGTTCTTCACAAAAGATACTTGAAACAAAGCTTGAACATAATAACTAGAAATCTAAACTTAACTAATCTATATCTAATTACTAGAATTTATAGGAATTAAAATAAATTGAAAAAAGATGAAAAGTGCTTTTTCTGGTTTTGAGCTGCTCCTTGGGGAAGAAAGCTACCATGCAAGTTGTTCTCCTGAAATGACGTCTGATTGCTTAAATCTTCAAAAATTCTGCTTTTCAGTCGATCGACTGAGAAAAAGCAGTCGATCGACTGCAGTCGATCGGCCTTGTCGGCTGTCGATCGACTGCTGTGTCAAAATGGCCAAAAGCCCTGTAATTCAGTCGATCTTGGGCACCAGTCGATCGACGGCAGTCGATCGGCCAAGTAGGCAGTCGATCGACTGCCATGTCAAAAACTTCAAAACTCGCTGGAATCCAGTCGATTTGGGTTCAGTCGATCGACAGAATGCAGTCGATCGACTGAACATCCAGTCGGTCGACTGGATTCCAGCGCCCGGCTCGATTTCTCGTCCTTTTCGCGTCCGCCGGTTTATCGAACCTCGTCCGCTGCGCCTCCTTGCTTTGTCTGTCCAATCCCGAGTCGAGTATCAACGATCCCAACGAGCGTGGGCCCCGCTTGGACGTCCTACGGCCAAGAAAAACGGAAACGTGAACAAAACTACGAAAATAAATAAGAAAACGTACAAAAACTAAGAAAATCTAGAAATACGAAAAACGGCCAACCCGACTCCTAAAGCAACAAAAAGCAAGCGAAAAACACGCAACGTGAAACAAAAACGGTAATGAAAATATGTACAAAAAGATGCAAATCAACCACCCCACACTTAGAATGGTTGCTTGTCCTCAAGCAAAACTACGTATATTTACAAAACTACCCCGACCAACCCTAGGCTAATGCACAAAAATAGTTCGAGACGTCGTACGCTACGTTGTTTGTTAGCTTTGGCTAAAAGGACGACACTGTGATTTGCTAAGGTAATTTAGATCGACTTCCGAAACCTAAAAGGACTTAAACGATCCAACAAGTCGGTTTCCCCGTCCTTGCCCCGGCTAAGGTCTATCCACGCTCGAACCTTTAATCGACTCCCGACTAACCAAGATCATCAACACCTCTCTTTACAAAAGTATACTAAAAATCGAAACAAATGGAAAAACGTGCTATACAACAACTTCAAGGATTTATATCGTATCCTCGTTTATTCAACTTTTTCCGTATTTTTCTTTTCTTTTCTTTTTCTTTTTCTTTTTTTTTCTTTTTTTTATGCACCGTAGACGTGAGGTACTTGCATAATAATGTGAAAATACGAGGCTATCAAATGACTCCGATCATTGAATTTTTTTGATCGAGCACGTGGAGCAATTGATGACTCCAATGTACAAACAAAAACCTATAGAGAGTGTTTAATGACGAGGGCTAAACGAGCACAAGGATAGCACGAAGCTAAAACCGAACGGGAATCCCAACAAGTTAAACCACCTAAATCCACTAAATTCGATCGACAATCTAAACATCTTAACAAATCATAAAAACCGCGTCACTTCGCCAAGGGTCCAAACAACAATATCATACACGTTTCTCAAACTAAAACAAACAAGCACACGACGAAATGAAAAACCTAGGACGATTCTAACCACCCCACACTTAAAACCTAGCAATGTCCTCATTGCGTAATTAAGCTAATAAAAGCGGTAAAAAGAAGTAGGGTAAAGAAAACGCCCCTATTTCCGAGCTCGTGTCGTCGTTGCCATGCCAAGTTCGTTGTCGGGAATCGAGGTAAGCATCAAAATATCTACAAGGTTAAGCAAGGTGGAAAAACGTGCACAAAAACGAACTATGTACAAAAACACAAATATTTTTGATTTTTTGAATTTTTAATTTGTTTTGGGTTTATTTAATATTTTATTTTATTTATATATATATAATTAAGAAACTATATACAAAAACAAAAACAATTAAAAAGAATTTTTTTTTTTTTTACAATAGACGAGATAAGAAATAAACGAACATAATCGAAATACAAAATAAAATAAAACATAAAAACAAAGGATAAGTTAGGAGATTTTAACGACGTCTCCAAGGTCGGGAACGGAGGTTTGCGGCCTCGTCTTCTTCTTCCTCCTCCGCCTCATTTTGGTTTCCACCGTCGCCGCCATCATCGTCGTCGTCGTCTCCACGCATCCGAGTCTCGATCAAAAAGAGCCGACGCTGGAGGCCGCGGAGAGCTCGGTCATTTCATGCCTGCCCTTCGTCGAGACGGTCGAAACGAACGTTTATTTGGTTGAACCGAGAAAACACGGCATGTTGGAAATCATTCCAACCCATCTCGGGACCCGAGCCGGTGCTCGAACCTCCGTATTGCGGGACTGCCGCTTGGCTGGTGCCTTCTCCGAAAGGCGCGCCCGAACCGGCGTTCGGGACGTCGCCGGCCTCGGCTCGTTCATTCTCCCGATGGCGCTGTCGTCTCGCCGGGTTCGTTGGGGCTCTCGGCGTCTTGAACGTCAATTCCAAAAGATTGATCCTCGTCATGTTCGCCGATTCGGCCTCAAAACCCGAAGTAACGGGCAAGAACCGTGATCATCGGCCCCATGCCGAGTCGGGCGACGCTTCCTCCCCTCGTCCTCCGAATCCCTTCGATTTGTGCTCGGATCAACGGAAA
>BMAC01000310.1:639827-650581 GCA_014905375.1 Phtheirospermum japonicum
TCTACGAAATCAAGTTCCCAACTATGCCCATCTCAAACCCTTTGGGTGTCTCTGTTACCCTCATCTTAGACCGCTAAATAAACACAAGATTCAGTTCAGGTCGCTTCCTAGTACATTTCTTGGTTATAGTGAACACTATAAGGGTTTCAAAGTCCTACTACTAGATAACAAAGTTATAATCACCAGACATGTGATCTTTGACGAGCTCAAATTTCCCTTCTCTAAAACCTCTGAACCTCATTACTGCTCCAACGTTCAACTATCGATCCTTGGTCCACCTCCTATATCACAAGCGACCTCGCCATATGTGTCAGCGAGCTCCACACATGTGCCTGTGAGCTCCTCACAACCACGTGCGACCTCTCCACAACCATGTGCGACCTCATCACACTCACCTGCGACCTCCACACGGTCTCACGATCAGCCCTCCATTCTTGGTCCACCTCCCAGTCCTCCCCATCAACCAATCCCACTTTCCTCTGACCAATCTAGCTCGTCTACTATTCCTCTTACTGTTAAATTACCAATTATGGGCTCTTCGCATGCCTCTTCTTTTCCTCGTACTAACCCTCTTGCAGGTACACACCATATGGTCACACGGGCTAAGGCAGGTATTTACAAGTCTAGGGTGCTCAGTACTCAGCTTCTTGATTTTAAGGAGTCCTCCTCCTATGTTGAGGCTTTAGCTCATCCCAAGTGGAAGGCGGCCATGAGTGAGGAGTATGCAGCTCTTCTTAAAAATCAGACATGGTCCCTTTCTGAGCTACCTACGGGCAAGTCCTTGATTGGTTGAAAATGGGTGTTCAAATTAAAGACTCATGCTGATGGTTCTGTTGCTCGTTATCAATTCACACCATTTTCAAAATACAATTCACACAATTCTCAGTATCGAAGGAATTTCATACTTTTTTAGAATTTCATATTTGGAAAAGACTATTTCATACTAATTTCATACTAATTTGGAAAAGACTTTTAGAATTTCATACTAAGATAATTTCATACTAATTTGGAAACGACTATTTCATACTAATTTCATACTAATTTCATACTAATTTGGAAAAGACTTTTAGAATTTCATACTAAGATTTTGATTGGTTCATGTTTTTGTAGTTGATGTGTTATGATTGAATTTCATACTATCTTCCTATATACCATATTCTGAGAATTTCCATACTTATTATTTTTTTTGTTAACGGGCATGATTGAATTTCATACATGTTTTTTTAAGAATTTCATACATGTTTCTATGAATTTTTAGAATTTCATAAAATTTGACATTACAATTCACACAATTTCCCCATTATAATTCACACAATTCATACATGTTTTTTTTTTAAGAATTTCATACATGTTTCTATGAATTTTTAGAATTTCATAAAATTATTTTGTTGGAATTTTGTTGTTTCACGCAAGTCGTTGAGAGAGTTTATTTAGGGGCAGCCACTTTTTATTTATAATTATTAATTAATAAAATTAACTTGGCCTTAATGGGATAAAATATTTTAAAGTAACTAAACGGTAAATAGAAGTTTTGATTTGGTACTAATCGGGAATTTCCCCTAAAATCTATACCTTTAACAAGTTAGTTTATTTATAAGTTTTATTGTTATTGTTCTTAAATATTATATTAAATGTTACATATATTTAATAATACCGAAGAACTTCATCCAAATAACATTGAATAAATTTTGAATCAATGGCCAATATATTTTTTTGAAATAAAGAAAATGGATTATCGGATGATTAGAAGCATGTGTTGTTTTAGCGTTAAATTTTTAAGAGAAAATTTATTTTACCTCCTGAACTATGGCCATTTTGATACTTACCTCCTAAACTTTTTTTTCTTGCAAATTACCTCCGAAACTGGACGAGTTTTGCACTTAACCTCCTGAACTCCCATTTTTGGTGGAAATTATAATCGGATCTTACTCGTGAGGCATGCACGATAACATATAAGGGGTAAAATTGACTTTCCATCTCCTCCTCATGACTCCCGCTCAAAATAATGACACGTGAGCACTACGTAGGTTTCAAATCCTACATGTATAAATATATTAATGTGAACATTATCTTAACAGGTCACACGAGTGCTCACGTGCCATTATTTTGAGAAGGAGTCATCAGTAAGAGATTGAAAATCGATTTTACCCCTTATATGTAAGCGTGAATGTCACACGAGTGAGATGCGACCAAAAGTTCCACCAAAAAGGAAGTTCAGAAAGTTAATTGAAATATTCTTACAGGTCTCATATTTGTTGGCCCGTTTATATCTTGGTCTTTTCAAGAAAAAGTAAAGTTAAATATGTAGCTCGAGTGTACATATGTGTGTGTGTGTGTAATATCAAAATATAAAACAAGGAATTGGAATAAGAACTAGTGTAAATACTCGTGAATTACACGACTTATATGGAAAAATAATAAATATAAAGAGTAAACTACAACTCACGTTGAGAATAATTGATACAAAAAATATTTATTTGAAATTATGAAATACTTCTTGGTATACTATGTTAGGTGTTTATTTGCAATTGCACAGTATTAGCCACACTTATGGAGCATCACCCTTCTGTATTTAGAACTCCCTCTCGAGAATCCTATGATGTGCCGACATAATATATGCACAAACTCCTCCTTCGACAGATTCTTGGTCTGCATCTTTAATTAATCAATTTAACATAAAATTAAATGAACTATTGAGAACCACACAAGACGAGAAAATGATGTGACTATCCAATTCACTATGCTTTTCTTTCATCAAATTAAGGCCGATAAATACTTTGCACATCCTTATTCTAATTTGATGAGACAGTCAAATAATATAATTCTTTTGTTTCACCTTGAAAATAATGAAATTACGAACACCTGCTTTTTCATTGAATATCTTGACATGAGGATTTTCAGTGGAAACCTATCCGATACTTAAGTCACTAAAGCAGTTTTTCTTATCGGAATATTTCAAGTTAGAATACTCAGAATGTCATTCCTTTTCCAACCTTGAGATTGAAATATTTATAACGTTCATTAGGTGGGGCCTTTCCGAGATCCCGAAAATAGAAACCCGTGAATCTTGGGCCGTTACTCGGAATGACCTGACCAGGTTATTCCCCTTTGAGGAGACCTGGTCAAAAGACTTCCTCACATGAGGTCAGCCGATTGTCTCCTTAGATTCCTGGCCTAATCTTCCCGAAGCCTTGTCAAAGAATGCAGGTCAGGTCATGGACAGATCTATCAGGCTAGGCTTATCTCTTTTCCTTATTCTTGTGGCATCAGCTCAGTTCATCCCGACCAGGTATATCCAAGCTAATCTCGTGCCTTGTCACCAAATCAGGTCATATCAATCAGTCCCCCCCGAATGGTTGGGATGAACTGTAACGTCTCATCCTCAACCAGGGCAGTTGATATTCCTCCCACTTCTCTTCAGATGATGCGCCCTGACACGCATTGAATGCACGGATCCCACCAAATCCTCCTTTTAGATCAGGTCGTATCCTGAGGGGTGATCTGTAACTTTTCGTATTCCACTCTCATCGGTTGAAACTCACAATGCGTCTTTTCAAGGACTGTACCTTGACACACTAATGCACGAATCCCGCAAAATCCTCATTTTCCTAAAAGTTTGTTTTTCAAACTTATGCCCTTCCTTATTTACACAATTCTACCTCTTTTTTTCTCAGCGCTTATCTTTTTCTCTCAAGAATTTCACACTTTCTTCTTCCCCAATCAAGGCTTTTCTACTCTTAAAAACCATGTACTTTTTCACTTTCTCGTAACTTTCAATTATGTCTGCTTCTACTTCTTCGGCTTCCTCTTCTTCCCTTAGCCTATCATCTTTCTCAACGTCCTCGGTGGCTGCCTCCGGCAACCACCGACTTCCTCCTCCCCCTGGCGACATTCATGACAGCATAGTGTCTACTGTTATCAATCACACTCTCCGAGAGATACGGTCCAAATTCCCTATCTCCGACGATTTCTTCTTCATAAACCCAGCTTCCGGCAAGAGGGCTTCCCAATCTTCTTCATAAAGAAGACTTTCTTTATTCGCTGCTCGGACGATTGGGGCTTCTCTTCCATGCCCATTAACACACTCCCATCTCAATCCCAGTTATCCAAGAAGATCGACCTCCCTATCTGGAAAAAACCATCCACACCTTAAATTGAGTTTTGGACATTTGATGAAAAATATGTGTACATATAGTAAAAAATTCAGACATATAGTAATAAGTATTTTCGTTGACCGGAATTATTTTTGTACATATAGTATGAAATTAAGACACATATTAAGAAATATTTCCGGTGACCGAAATTATTTTTGGACATTAAGTAAGAATTGTTTAGACATATAGTATGAAATTCAGACATATAGTAAGAAATGAAGACATATAGTAGAAAATTTTCTGGGTTGAAAGAAAAACTACACTGACTCCATGAACATATAGTAAGAAGTTTTCTGGGCGAAAAAAAAAACTCGCCCAATAAAAAATATTGAAAGCCGGGAAATATTTACCGATGATCAGGAAAAATAATCGGTGAACGGAAAAAATATTCTGGAAGCCAGAGGCAGCAGGTGGCTGCCCCAATTAATAATAATAATATTATTATTATTATTATTAATATTATAATTTATTTTTATCAGTTTTTTCATAGTAAGGGTATTGTGGTATATTCATATCATAATCTTGGATATTTAACAACAAGTAGACAGTATTTAACTTAAAATTGGATGTAGTACTAACTGACAAATGGATCTCCACTCTGATGACTAATTGACAATTTCTCCTGAAAACTAAACTAGAACGTTGTTAAGGTGTGTTATATAAATTAGAGTTATATTGTAGCTTTACAAACACGACTTGAGCACTAGTCTGTTGAAGATAGGGAGAGTAAGGCAAATATCTGCATGGAGACTAAGAAATAATAATTTGTTGAACGGGTTGTCGACATATGAAGACGAGAATGATCTTAGCGGCCAAAGGCTTATCAAACTGGAGCCTCTTCGTGCAGTCGTACTGCGCTTCAAGACTGGGACAATAGATTCCCCATCTCATCTTTTTCAATTCCCGTTTAGAATTTCCGCTTTATATGTAAGAAAAATAAAAATTAATTGATGAAACTTAACTACCCAGCAGTTTGTAAATTAATTTTGATTCCTTTTCACAAATCAACCCAAATTCCAATTTGTAGTAAGTGAAATTCAAGGAGTTTGAAATTCAAATCGAGTCTTAAATTAAATCTATAAATCAAAAGTTTAAAAATTGCATATACCTGATTGGCTTTAATCTACAAAACCGAATAAAAAATATTTATAAAAAGAATTATAAAAAATGAGATTGGCTTATCTGGATAGAATGTAAAAATATCCTTCATTCTATTGCATTCATGGCCCTACCCATTGTAGAAATTTGAAAAATAAAAAAATATATGCCAAAGATTGAAAAATAGAAGGCAACCAGATATGGGAAAGAGAAATAGGTACATGAAGTGTGGTAATATCTTTTTCGGTCAAAATGGGTGCGATGGCGTAATTTGGAGACATAGGCGTAAGATCGATGGAGGTGGGTGGGCAGCGTGGGTTCAATTGTAGTATGTGAAGGTGTTAAAATATTTAGGGTTTTATCTAAGTGTTGGTGTCGGTTTCTATTTTTAAACGCCACTAATAATAAAATTCGCGAGGCACTTCTTATAAAAAAACCGACACTAACAAGTTAACACCTATTGGTGGCCAATAAATCAAAAAAGGTTCAAAAGGAGTACAATCAAGGTTTTTTGGTGATGTAGTATTATTCTATACTTTCTTATTAGTTTTGTATAATTATAAAAATTAAATTAAAAAGAAAAACTTATTGTGCTCGCCCTTTTTTTTTTCTTTTTTCTTTTGTCTTTTTGTTAATCAAATTAATAAAATTTTAATCAATAAAAAATTAATATAAATCATATATAAATATGAGAACATAATATAAATTTATAATAATTATAGAAATTCCAAAAATCATTTATAAGAGACTTTCTCATATAAATTTTTATATATTTTCTAAGATTCATTTCATATTTTTATTTTATCTCCAAGTTATTAATTTTATATTATCTAAAAATTTAATAATATAAGATTATATTAATTAATACATTAATTTTATAATTCTTTAAAACTTATTTTATGTTTATATACTTATCACTGATTTTTTTTTCATTAATTAAAATTTTATTAATTTGATTAAAAGGAAAGAAAATGAAAGTGAAACAGTTTTTTTTAATTAATTTAATATTTAAATTAAAGTAAAATAATAAAATAATACAGAATCATGCCACGTTGGAATTAAAAAATTCGATCAATCTTTTTTGAACTTTTTTGTTGAATTGGTTAACTTAGCAGATATGATTTGACGATAGCCAATTTTACATACTTGTTTTGGAATGTGCCCAATATAATTGATCAAAATGAGAAATTTCTCAATTTCTTATTTTTAATTTAAAACTTTAAATTAAAGAAAAATGATAAGAAAGTATTTAATCACGTCACTTCAGCAAAAAAGTCCGATCGAGCCTAATTTTAGATCTTTTCTGATAAATTTACCAATATAGCAGGTTTGTTTGATAATAAATTTACCGATCGTGTCTATTTTTAGATTTTTGTGTGAGTGTCATACATTTATGTTATATATTAAATAAATTACTTTTAATATCTTATTGATGGTGTAAGTTTAATTAGTTAAAGCTCGATAAGTTTTGATAGATTGAAAACATTAATATTATATTCTTCTTACAATTGATAGAACGTATGTAATGAAGAACGCAAAAAGGCTCATCAAATTTATGTTATATCACCTTAATCTAAAACACAAAAGTTAAGAGAGAGAAATCATTTTCATATCAACTAAAAGGCAGAATGGAGTCCAAGATCCGTGATTGAATTTATGATTTTACGTTATGTTTATTTGTATGCTTACAATATGGAAAGTTTTCATTTTTGGTTTACTATATTGATCATATTTACGAAGAGGTATGTGATGTTTGTTATCATCAAAAAATGTTTGCTAAGTTGGCCAATTTATCAAAAAAAAATTTGTAAAAAAGCTCAGTCGGACTTTTTTGTTGACGTGGCATGATTCAATACTTACTTATTATTTTTGTTTAATTTTATTCATTAATTGAAGAAAAAAAATGGGGGGCAAATTCATTTTGGTCCATTATCTTTACCATATTTCTGAATTTATCATTTTCAAATACATTTGTTAAGTTGGCCAATAAATCAAAAAAGGTTCAAAAGGAGTACAATCAAGGTTTTTTGGTGATGTAGTATTATTCTATATTTTCGTATTAGTTTTGTATAATTATAAAAATTAAATTAAAAATAAAAACTTATTGTGCTCGCCCTTCTTTTTTCTTTTTTCTTTTATCTTTTTGTTAATCAAATTAATAAAATTCTAATAAATAAAAAATTAATATAAATCATATATAAATATGAATACATAATATAAAGTTATAATAATTATAGAAATTCCAAAAAGCATTTATAAGAGATTTTCTCATATAAATTTTTATATATTTTCTAAGATTCATTTCATATTTTTATATCTCTGAGTTTATTAATCTTTTATTATTTAAAATTTTAATAATAAAAAATTATATTAATTACTATATTAATTTTATAATTCTTTAAAATTATTTTATGCTTATATATTTATCACTGGTTTCTTTTCTCAATAATTAAAATTTTATTAATTCGATTAAAAGGAAAGAAAATAAAAGTAAAACAGGTTTTTTTAATCAATTTAATATTTAAATTAAATTAAAATAAAAAATAATAATACAGAATCATTCCACGTTGAATTAGAAATTCGATCAAGCTTTTTTGAACTTTTTTGTTGAATTGGTTAACTTAGCAAATGTGATTTGTTGATAGCCAATTTTACGTACTTTTTTTGAAATGTGCCCAACATAATTGATCAAAATGAGAATTTTATCAGTTTCCTATTTTCAATTTAATACTTAAAATTAAAGAAAAATAATAAGAAAGTATTGAATCACGTCACGTCAACAAAAAGTCCGATCGAGCCAATTCTTGGATCTTTTCTGATAAATTTACCAATATAGCAGGTTTGTTTGATAATGGCCAAAATCACGTAACTTTTACGAAATGTAAACCATAAACTAGTGGAATAAAAATAAAAGTTTTCCATTACCATAATTTGCAGTCTTACTGAGGTCCTGATCGTGACTTGTCAAAGATGGTGGCCACCGTTTTCAAAAGTAAAATAGAATTAATAATAAAAATTAGGGGCAATTGCCAAATACTACATAGGAAAAAAGTATTTTTGTCAATTACTCTAACTAATTATACAAAATCTCAAATAGTCAAATCATAAATATACAATTACAAGGTTACCCCTATTAAAAATAATAATATAATAATATAAATGAACAACACACCGCCACCACTACTCCATTCCACCTCCCGCCGGTTCACTCGCTGCCGCCGCTGGAGATTTTTCCGGCAATTTTTTTTTTTGCCCAGAAAATTTTTTTTGTTTTTTTTTTCTTTTGCCTATCAAACATAAAGTAAGAAATCTCACTATAAAGTAATAAATTTATTACTTTTTCATACATAATGTATAAAACTTTCACTATAAAGTAGGAGTTTTTCTTACTTTTTTAAACACAAATTAAGAATGTCTTTTTTTTTTTAGGAAATAAAGTAAAAAAGTTTTACTATAAAATAAGAATTTCTCTTACTTTTTTGAATATAAAATAAGAAACTTTATTACCTTTCTTGAGGAATTTATTCCTGGCAATAATTCCTATTTTATTATTATTTATTTATTTATTCTTATTGGTTTTTTCATAGTAAGGGTATTGTGGTATATTAATATCATAATTTTGGACTATTTAACAAAAATTAGGCATTATTTTAACTTAAAATTTGATGTAGGACTAACTGACAAATGGATCTCCACTCAGAGGACTAATTGACAATTTTCCCTGAAAATTAAACTAGAACGCGGTTAAGGGGTGTTATATAAATTATCATAATATTGTAGCTTTACAAACACGACTTGAGCACTAGTCTGTTGAAGATAAGGAGAGTAAGGCAAATATCTGCATGGAAACTAAGAAATAATAATTTGTCGAACGGGTTGTCGACATACGAAGACGAGAGTTATCTTAGCGGCCAAAGGCTTGTCAAACTGGAGCCTCTTCGTACAGTCGTACTGTTGTTTCTTTTGCTGCGCTTACAAGTCTGGGATAATAGATTCTCCATCTCATCTTCTTCAATTCCCGTCTAGAACATCAGCTTTATATGTAAGAAAAAATCAAAAATTAATTGATGAAACTTAACTACCTAGCAGTTTGTAAATCAATTTTGATTTCTTTCCACAAATCAAACCAATTTCCAATTCGTAGTAACTAAAATTCAAGGAGTTCTAAACTCAAATTGGGTCTTACATTAAATCTAAAAATAAAAAATTTAAAAATCGCATATATACGATTGACTTTAATCTACAGAACCGAATCAAAAATATTTATAAAAAGAATAGTAAAAAATGAGATTGGCTTACCTGGATAGAATGTAAAAGGATCCTTCATTCTATTGCATTCATGGCCCTGCCCATTATAGAGATTTGAAAAAGAAAAAAAAAATTCTGCCAAAGATTGAAAAATAGAAGGCAATTAGATATGGGAAAGAGAAATAGGTACATGAAGTGTGGTAATATCCTTTTTGTTCAGAATGGGTGCGATGGCGTAATTCGGAGACTTGGGCGTAAGATCGATTGAGATGGGTGGGCAGCGTGGGTTCAATTGCAGTATGTGAAGGTGCTAAAAATCTTTAGGGTTTTATCTAAGTATTGGTGTCAGTTTTTATTTTTAAACGCCACTAATAATAAAAATCGGGAGGCACTTCTATAAAAAACCGACACTAATAAGTTAACATTTATTGGTGGCGCTTATTCAAATAAGAGACGCCCGTTCTTGGTACATTAGTGTCGCTTATTTATTTAACCGCCACCTGGTCTGAGTATATTGGTGGCGCTTCTATTATAACCGCCACTTATAATATTATTGGTGGCGCTTAGTATTAAATAAGCCTCAACCGTACATAAATTTTTATTTTTTTGAGTTTTTATAAGTGGCGGTTAAGTGTTGAAAAGCGCCACTTTTGTACATTTTGCAACGATTTGCATTTGAAGCGCCAGTTATACAACGACTCTAATATCATTTTTTTCACTAGTGAGATCTATGTGTGAGTGTCATACATTTATGATAGATATTAAATAAATTACTTTTAATACCTTATTGATGGTGTAAGTTTAACTAATTAAAGCTCGATAAGTTTTGATAGATTGAAAACATTAATATTATATTCTTCTTACAATTGATAGAACGTAAGTAATAAAGAACGCAAAAAGGCCCATCAGATTTATATTATATCACCTTAATCAAAAACACAAAAGTTAAGAGAGAGAAATCATTTTCATATCAGCTAAAAAGCAAAATGGAGTTCAAGATCCGTGACTGAGTTTATGATTTTACGTTATGTTTATTTATATGCTTACAATATGGAAAGTTTTCATTTTTGGTTCACTATTGGTCATATTTAAGAAGAGGTATGTGATGTTTGTCATCATTAAAAAAACGTCTGCTAAATTGGCCAATTCATCAAAAAAGGTCCATAAAAAGTTTGATCGGGCTTTTTTGTTGATGTGGCATTATTCAATACTTGCTTATTATTTTTCTTTAATTCTATTCATTAATTGAATTAA